>JAODFY010000020.1:166256-177975 GCA_027580055.1 Paracaudina chilensis | reverse complement strand
CCAACACCTACACCCAATCATCTCGCCGTGAATATAGCCATGCCTACACCCAACAATCTCGCGGTGGATATACCCACACCTAGACCCAACCAAATCGCAGTGGATATACCCACACCTACACCAACCATCTCGCCGTGGATATACCCACACCTACACCCAACCATCTCGCCGTGGATACCCACACCTACACCCAACCATCTCGCCGTGGATACCCATACTTGTATCCAAACATTGCGTACTTGATACCCACACCTACACCCATTCCCCTCACACTGGAAACCATACCTCCATGCAACCATCTTGAATTAGATATTCTCACCTGCACCAAAACATCTCGCTTTGGAGAATCACGCCTGCACCCAACCACCTCACCCTGAATACCCACGCCTGTACCAACCAACTTGATACCCACACTTGCACCAAGCCATCGGTGTCACCATGCAAACACTCATTCATGTATGACCTTCCAACTCGTCCCACATTGCACCTTTCTGAGATGACCGAGGCTCATTTGCGATACAATGGCTATATCCTACTGCGTGATTTTCATAAACTCCCATTTAAACATTTCAAACACCAAAGGAATCATCGTATTGCTTTAATTTAAGAGCGACGCGGCAGAGTCGTGTCCCCGGGCAGTTCGTGTCCCGAGTTGCAATTACGATTGTCACTTGCTGTTTAACCGATCTATACTGATGTGCGCAGGTTAGTGATGGCATTCGGAAATTGGTTGTTACAAGTTTTTTTACGGAGAAAATTTCCACAACTATAATTGAAATAGGTCTATTGGGGAACATAATTTGAAATCGGTTTGATTGGCGTATTTATAGGAACATGATGGTATTCTGGTGACAACTCCGGATAGGGAAAGCGGCTGGTTTTTATAGACTTTTTAAAGTTTTTCAACAAAATGCCGTTGATTTGTGGTTCCAATGAGTAAATGGTTTATTTCATTTTGAACTCCCTTTGGTTCACTTTGCAAGCATATAATGTTTCACAACGTTTATATTACTTCCAGTCATCGTTCAATAAAGAGTATTAAGACTTTTAGTAGTTGAAAAAGATTTTTGAGCCGCTTAATAGAAATATGAAATGCCCCCATGATTTTGGTTGTCCTCCTTTTGTCCCCCCTCCAAATGAAAAATGGGGAATGTGTCCCCCTTTCCCCCGCCTGTTGACGCCCATGTTGACTGCCGATGTGACGGTTTGGCTCTACTATACTATTATACTGTTTGTCTAATAGGTCATGTATATGTGTGGCATGTAACGATGTGAAATGATATCGGTAATAATATAAAAGCTTCACTATTATCTGGATAATGTTGCCCGGCTTTTTGCCCAAAATGTATTACCATGCAAATAATGCAAAGTTTTAGAATAAATCGTTATATTCCCATTCGCTCCCTACCCCCACCCCAACCACAAAAAAGAAAAAAAAACAGTGCCGAATATCTATTAGCCTCTTTTCTTTGTGCATCTTATAATTTACTACCACCCAATCTTATGACCATGATTTTATCTGATAAGACAAAGGCTATCGATCGCTCATATAGTTGTTAGATTGTTGTTTTTATTATCTCAATAAATAATAAAACAAATAACTATGGCTCGACACATTTCCAATATATTAATGATGTCCCAAACCTGATTAATCACGGCTTGGCGTTCCTTAATCATGACAAATCCTTACAAATATACCTTGTGTACCCCGCAGGTCGAAATTACGACGCATGAGTTTTCCATCGCTACCCACTCGGCGGAATATCCCAAAGAGGACCAGGATAGACAGTTATGCAAACTAATCACAACTGAAACAAAGAAGATTAAGGGTTTCAAACTTTCATTTGTCCATGATGCTACTCAGGGGTGGCGATCACGTTGGGGAAAGTGGGATGGCAGACATGTCCCCCAATTTCTGCGGACATACGGTACTAATTTTTCGGTATCCATGATAATTGAAGAATCGCGTAATTAGGGCCAAGATGGAACATTCAAGACTTTGAAACAGATATTCGTGTGGTTTTCATATTTGTGGGTTAGTTGGGGGCCCAGACATGCCACCGAAGAGAATCCATCTCTTGATAACATTTTATGATTTTAAGCTTTGGTTGAAGCATTTCATTATGCAGAATATTTGAATAACTAGTTGTAATATTTCTCTTTCAACACATTGAAAGTCTAAATCTCTGTTTTATGCTTTAACGGCGTTCCATACATTGCTCCTGTTGGCCAGAAATTGTCCTTATATGACGTGATAATAAACTACATTACCAGAATGAGTAGTTTACATACATATTCAAAGTTTCCCAATTGCATCAATTAAATACTATATTTAGTTTCAGTTTACAAGGGATTATTTTTTCAAAGATTCAAACCATAATATTTTTCCTATTACGTCACGGATCTTTTCGCCAGTCATACTGGAATGATATACCCTCCTGGGTTACATCAAAAACAAAAACTGCTTTAACTCTGACGGGCAATGTAATGTCAATTTTATCATTATGGTTTAAAACTGTGCGTCATTAAGAAATTGCAGGACCGTAGTCAGAGGGGAGGGGTGCCTTTCTAGAAAAGTCTCGCCCATAGACATTTTTTGGGAGGGAGGAAATAATTTTCTATCAACACATGGAAAATTTCACCCTCTCTGTTGGAATTTTTTTTCAATATCAAATGATTTAGCTCTAAAATGGTGCTCTCCTTGACATTATTTATGAAATTTAACCTGTCAAATATTGTATTTTCATTGTCAGGGCAACTGGGGGCAAGACAAAATAAATTTGGGGACCCCGGCTTGACACTGCGCATCTGACTTACGTCACATAGCTAGAATGAGATGAAAGTATATGGCTAAACAATACATTGAAGGCTCAATGGGATGACTGTCGTTTATGGAAACGGTTGAAAAACGTGGAGATACTTTCGGGCGCATTTCCAGAAAGGCTTTTCAAGACCCGTTACTGTGATTATTCTGTGCAGTAGGTCCGCCTAGATCGCACGCGGGCTCGAAACTGCGCTACTGACATAGCCTACGTCACATATATGAATGCGATGACAATATATGTCTAAATAGCACATTTAATTGAAGGCTGTATAAAAGTGAAAGACACGAACGAATCGCCGCCCGGGTGTTTCGTAAGCAATTGTGCTAGGTGTTTCCAGTGTAAACTAAAATAAACACAAACAAGTTTGATAGACGAGGTTAATCCGGAGTGTTAACGGCGATGGTTTAACGGTGATTATCCACCATTAACGAAGAAAAATAATAATTTTGTTTGTAGGTAGCCTATGTTGAATCATCTTGTACAAATAATTCGATTGACCAATCTTTGTGAGCTGCAACTTTTAATCAAGGAAAAACCAATTATAGAAATGGCAGCGCCTGGGTTGAAATTACAGTTCAATCGTAACACATCATTCTTGGTTCGAAACGAAGTTGCCTATTTCGCCGTCGAAGTTTACCGTAGCGCGTGTTAGATAAACAAACTGGGCGCCAGTATACGATCGATAAAGAAACGCAGATATAATGTCCTATTTTCGATCACATGATTACCGTAACATGAACATAATCCGACATAAATCGAACCAAAACATGAGGGCTTATCCAACGCGATCCTCCTGTCGTCCCCTGCTAGGAAATCAGGCCGCCTCAAATTAAGGCAAATAGACCATTTGTGTACACAAGGAACGAATCTCCCGAGGTTTGTGGACAAGAACAACAATACCTGCCCGCCGTTATTATTTTTGTGTTTTGAACTATGTGTGCCCTGCGCGCTTATAAGTAAACCAAGTCTGTATGTATGCACTTGGACACGCCGTGAGTTTGTTATGATTTCTACAGTGTTTTCGCAGCTTTACACGGCTATACCTTTCGACTTGTCGCTCTAATGTAATTATTTACCTAAGCCGCCGTGCCTGTATACCCACATGCAAAGAGAGTCTTTATTTTGTTCCAAGGCTCTGTGAGATGAATAGCAAATGTTGGAGAAAGGTTGGAATTATTATCAGTATGTTAGGCGTATGAAATATATATATCGGCACATATGTATACGGTGACATTTCGACAAGGAGATATATGCCATCTTGTAACTGCTGCGCGACCATCATACACATTGCCTACGTCATCTTCATGAGGTAAGTGCATATTAAGTTGTACAGCTTTCTCTGTACTTACTAATACATATACTTTAAGTAAAATCCACCAAGGAAGCAACTTGCGTGTAGACTACCTTACCGAAATTGTTGGAAGAGGCGATCAACATCACGGTCTGCACTGAACTGATGACACAATTTTCTTTAAAAAAAAAAATAGCATAACCGCAACATTACCATGAAGGAATTGCCACGAACCTTGTTCTATGCTAATAAAGCAAATGATAATTAATTGTAAAAAAAAAATCAGAAGAAAACGAATAAACTTTCATCAAGGCCAAGAGTAAAGTTAATTTAGTAATCTGTCCTACAGTATCGAATTGAACCAAATCACTGGTTGCCGCCTACAATATATTGAATTGAGAGAACTCTGTGGTTGTCGCTCCCTGCAGCTTGCTTTCGCAATCGTCTCGCAGACATGCGTAGCCGGTACTTGGCCGAGTGTTAGAATCGTTCCGCTTGTTGGTGTTCATGTATATCGGTATGGTGACCATCATTGTATAGTTACGTGCTGACACGTGTATACAGCGCCGTGTGGAAACGGGACGGGATTTGAACCTCCTTGGTGTACGACCATCACAAATCCAATGACGATTCTAGAATTATGTCCCGGCGAACGAACCGCAGACGAGGCAAAACAAATCATAGCGGTATCCAACTTCGAACAGATGACGATGACGATGACTTTCGCTTATGTGCTTATTTCAAATTTCGCACCGTGATGTGATTCTGTATGTCGACGAGTATAGCTTCGAACAAGTTATTTAATTTAACATTGCACAGAAGTTTAAGAAATTGAACGCCAACTGCAGTTTATGATTTGTGATAAATTTTGTTATGTAAGAAACTACAAGGGCCAGTCGCCCATTATAATTCTGAATAAATTGCTTGAAATGAGGGGAAGTTTAATTTACGATTGTTTAGCTTCGTATGTACCTAATTACACAGCAACGTCTCCGTCGGTGCGTCGTGCCTGCTAGATACATTTCGAATAACTTAAAATGTTAAAATCTCCTTTCAATGTGACATACTTTTCGATTGAAAACCGTGTCGAATGGAAAATGGATAAAATCTATAGGCCTAATTTGGGGGGGTTTTCGTTCAAAATGCTGATGGTTTACCGGACGGTGTGAGGTCAGTTGCGCTAGAGCCCATTTATGGGTGATCTATGAGCAGATTGTGGTGGCCGTTTCCTCAATTATAAACTATGATGACATGTTGTAGTGCTTACGGCACACAATAAATTAGGGTCCCCGTGATTTATCCCGACCGCGCCAATCCGCTAACATGACATCCACGTCAAATAACTCGGCTAGCAATAATTCAGGGAAATGTAAATGGAAAATAATTTAGGGCGCAGCTGAATGACAAGTGCAGAGGTAGGAATAACGGCCTGGAGGAAGACGGGAAGGGGGGGGGGGGTAATTATGTTGATTATCTTAGTAAAAGAGTTAACCCTTTTCAAAAGTGGGTGGGTGTGTGATATCTGAAATTCAACGGAGCATACCCAAAAACGAGGAGACATGCCCCCTGTCCCCGCGTCCCATTATCTTGGGGGAAGGGGGAGCGTACAAAATTTCGCCCAAACACCATTGCACAGCAAACGTTATACGATCGTTACTTTAAGTTAAGGGTCTAATTGAACAAATAAAATGCTACACTTTTGGGGATATTTCGTCCTTAGCTGCAAGTTCATGTTTTGGGCAAGTTTCAAGTTGATTAAAATTCAATATAAATACATATAAATACATTTAAAAAATAAAATTATAATAATAAAAAACAAACATCTAAAGTTATATATAATACAATTATGTATAATGTATTTGGGAACTACCGGTATAGCACGAAATAAAATCAGTTAATTGGTAGTCTAACATAACTTTTCTGTTAATGCAGTCCTGTAAGCCAATTTCTAAAACACATAATTTGATAGAATAAAGACAATTGTCAAATACCACATACTCAGGAGATTTTGAAGTCCGTCCGTCAAATACCACATACTCGGGATATTGTGAAGTATGTCCGTCATGTCACATCTCAATATGTTCGGGACTAAAATTCCATCTGATAGCCCAAGCAGTAACTGATAAACTGACACGCGGGAATACTTTAGAACCCATTGTTATTTATCCTGGTAGTAACAATAAAAGTGATGACTTGATCCCCATCCACCCTTTTCCTCTCAACCCTATATTTAAACTTTCAAAACTGTTGGCTGACTAACCACGATTTGAAATGTAGCAATAACGATTTAATATTTACGGTTAAACATAAATATTGTGTTAGGATTTTTTTTTTCCGTCAACAATTATTCAAATTGGCAAGATTGTAATGTAACATGAAGGATCTATAATGATCAATTCCGCATTTTTAGTTTATTTTCTCCCACCATATTGTAATTTATACGAAATGTAACTTCATGAAACGAATGGTATATAAGGAATGATAACTATACTCATAAATGATAACATTCAGTACATGATAAATGCAAAACACATATATGGAAGAGTGGCTATTTTTCTGGCGTGGCACCTTTATATATAAAGGAAAAGAAACAGAGACAAACAGAAAAAGAGAAAAAAAGAAAGAATGCAACACAAATATGAAATGATGAATTAGTATAAATAGGGGGCTTGCTTCGGCGTATCATTACTACGCAACTAATTATCCCTTAAAGTTACAAGATGGATCGTCGTTTGGCGGATAATATCCGCCGTACAGAGGGGGTTCTGTCCTTTTAGCGAACATTCAGGATGATGATAGAAACATAATAAATCATCCTTCCAGTAGTTTCATAACCAACAAAAAGTTATCACGACCAAGATGTATGACCTTCGCTTTCTGTGGAGTGGGTTTCCTCTGGAGGTATAGAGAGCACGGTCTCATGGAGGCGACCTGGTATCAAACAATCACAGGCTCACTTTGCATCTTTACATCAGCAACCATCGCCTTTGACGTGGGGGTGGGGGTAAGCATAGCGTCTTGTCCAACAATACTGTATATAATATGTACCGGTATATGCAATTTAAAAACAAAATAGGGCATGCCCACCATATTCCCCCAGTCGCGGATCTTTATTTTAAGGTCCTTAATGATTTTTTTTTCGAACTTTATTGTTTGGGGTCCTTCTTTCAATAAGCAATGGAAAATTGGTCCCTGTGATGTGGAATACTGATGTTTGTTTTCGCACCATTCCTAGTTGCTTGTTACCCAACCCCGGCCCCCAAAAATCAGTCTTCTGCAGGCATTGGTCATTTAAAATGGTTAACGAAAATAAATGTTTTGAGACAAAGGCCAATTATTTTATTTGTTTAACTAAAACGTTTACCATGACGTTTTGCTCTTCCGTGACTCTCCATCCATGACAAGCCTACCAAACACTTCCAAAACTCGAGAAGAGGAGACCGCAATGTGGATTACCATGGATAATCCGAACACTTATTTCAAGGGCTTAGGGTCCCACAGTCCCCCGCCCCACGGTGCATGTTATAATTTTGATAATTTGATAATGTCGTTTTTTAATGTTCGCTGGCCCAATTGCCAATATTATTACTTAACGAAACCACATAATTCTTCCTTTGCATGATGAGCGCCATGCAGAAAGGCAGTATGTTCCATTTGTGATTTGAACTTACGGTTGCTAGGCGGATGCGCTAACCACTAACACTGACCCCAATCATTTTAACCCCCAAACGCCTTTTCTGCCCCATATAAGTCCATATTTATTTCTGACCATTCCTTAAATTCCTGACGCTGATCCCTATACATACCCCCTTCTGCCTGCCCATCAGTTTACCCCCATCCCATACCCACGACTCGACCCTGACGCATCTGTCGTTGTACGTCATAAACAACGTAACCGGTGACCTCTTTTACCGAGATTGGTAGCGGCCGAACGTCCGTGAAATAAATATTTATGGCCGGAGAACTGTCCAGTAACTCATGGATCTTGTTTACACGGGCCAATCAAAATGAGTAATCGTCTGGATCATCCATCATGAGTTGCTTATTAAATAAGTTCTTTATTCTGACTCATATAATCCTTCATTCTCTTACTACCCAGGTTTTGGGAGGGTGGACCTCGGCCTATATATATATATCTTTTTATCTATGCTATAATAAGAACCGTGGTGGTCCGAATTATGCATACCTTAGCACACATGTGATTATGGAAATATTACTGAAGTACCCTTCACCCTAAAAACAAACGTTTCAGGAAATTTGAATTCTGCATTCGGATTGGCTGTACCTCATTCGAGACTGTCCTGATGACGTCACTATCGCGTCGGTCCGTTCAGCATTCACGATGACCTCATCATGTCTTAGATTTATGATCGACGGACAACCGTGGATTTAAACATGCATTAAATCAAAACAAAATTTACAAACGAAGTAATTAAAGGAGTTATATCATCAAGGACATTCAGATGGGTTCTGCCAGCCTTACAAAACTCGCAGATGCTTCAGTGATCATTTACTAAGATATAAAACTCTGAATTGATTACATTTGCCTAGGTAATAAATGTAACTGGGACACCCTAGGACCCCTAGTTCGGTAGGTTTGTAGTCTTACTAACTTACTACTTATACTGATAGCCTGATTACTTTTAACAGCTTATCATTGGTGATAAATACCTTTTAAAGAAAATTGAATCCAATTTATTTAGTTAATATACTAACGTATTTGAAACATCATAGCGTCAAAGCATATAACATCATTATTTGGTTTTTCTGTATAATAAGTATCCATGCTAAATATTCCAAATTAAGAACACTTATTAAGATTAAATATTTAATTGTTTCTTATTGTGTTCTGTTGCGCGTAATTGATTTACTTGGGAGAAACTAAGGTTCACATTTTAGGTTAATTGGAATTGATGACTGTATCTTTTGTAATTATTAACAAACTGAACAATAATGGTACAGCATCAAGAGATATATCCTCATATATTAACCCCATAGTTAAGTTACCAGTTATGTATACCGCTATTTAAAATCAAAACAAAACTACTCCTTTACGTCTGAAACCCACACCCGTGAAAGCAATCATGCATCGTGTTTAACATCTCAATATGGTTACACGAATATGGAAAACATGGAACTAAAACAACGAAAAGCCCCTGTATAGCAGATAACAGTGACGACGGGCAACCGAAGAACTAAATATATAATAATTGCATTCAATATCTCTACAAAATCTCGAGAATAGTCGATCAAATGTGCGTTCATCCGAACATTAATCCAAGCGATAGATAGGCGATACTTCTCCCAGGCGACCGTGGCTCTTGCCTACTCCGTGCAGCGGTCGGGCGCAAAATTAATTGAAATAGCTTTATTCGCGTCCCATGGGAAAAGGTTTCATCCGCGTGCGGAGTTGTTTAAAGCCTTTAGTATTTTCGTCTTCGAAATTCAATGAAGGGTACAATCAAGAATAGCACCCGGAGGATGGGTAAAGTGGCGAGAGGATATGGCACAAGTGTACATGATGTAACAATGAATAGCAAACACGGAAATATCTTGTACTATCGCTTGGACGAACGATCCAGCGGCCGTGAAACTTTCGACGGGCGCGTCAATTGGACATCGTCGGCAGCAGGGCGCGCGTCGCGTAATTTCGTCAACTTATTGGTTTCCTGTCGCCAGTGCGCTAAACGCTCGAAGACAATGGCGTCTGTTCAATGGCCGTATGAATTTGAATAGGTCGGAACCGACGCCGTACGGCGACCGAGGTTAGCGATCGAGGGCCGAAAACAAACGTCGCCGGCGGTTGTGGGTTGACCGGATAAAACAGGCCCACTTTTTATCGAATACAGCTTATTGTCCTGTTATATCTGTATATGGCAAGATAATAACGAATATTATCTTTGACATCCTAGGTTTAATATATTGGAGGCGATGTGGATGATGTGCGTGTGGTATTGCTCCAGGCGAAATCAGACAATAGAATAGAGATATCAATTTAATTATCTGATAGCTTCCTGATGCTGTGTTACATAATCCTATGGCGTTAAAGCATTGAGGTATCACCTTAGGTATTAACATATCTGAGGGTAGATGATACTAGATGTATATCCCGCAATCGATAATTAACAAGGCAATGTTTCAATAGACTTATCGCAACAGTTTACTAAAATATATAAAAAATACATATACATAAAGTATTTCCCACCGCGTTATTTGTATATTCCAAAAGTTGTATTTAACAATTAATGTTTTATCGCAATAGATATAATTATTAATTACCGTATTTGAGGAAATATATACGTATCACGTAATCGTATTATGTTGACTATAAATCTACAATCGAGAGTCTCCTATAGGTTAGTTTTTACTCCCCAGGCAAATGTAATTTACAAAATTTCAAAGTTTTAGAATTGAAGAATCTGCGCGTTTTGCTAGACTAGTAAAACCCTTCTAATTTTTATTTGGGATATAGCCCTTTTACAATGTTTCAATGTATACTACATATGTGAGAATTATTTATTATAACTCATAATATACTCAGTATTTAACAAGGAAATATTTCCATATAAACAACTAATATATCTGAGAATATATGCCTAGGTATATACCATAATATTTATTTGTTCAGGTCGGATTCTGCATGACGTCCGCTTAGAATTACATTCGATAACGAAAATATGGTGATCGATATCCCAAACAATATTTAAGAATATTTGTTCTGCCCGTTGCATATACGATGACATAATATAACATTGACCAACCAGGCAGGATAGGAGGTGGTCACTCATTCCGTGGTACCATCTACTAAAACCTATAAATGTTCATATCCTTGGGGAGGGGTTATGGTGATGATTCATAGCAACCATGCCAAGTACATCGACATGTGGCATCCACCTCTTCTCTCTGGGATACGCGTTGCTTGACAAAGAATTACTGTTTGTGGTCCAGATTTCAAAATTATTAGGCCTATAATCTAAGAAATGGTCCCTTAATCTGCTTATATCGATTGCTTTATAGGTAATCTGATTCCTGAACCTCAGTGCGGTCAAATTAGGTGAGAATGAATAAAATTTTATATTGGTCCAATCTCTTTGAATTGCTGGACTATATCGAAATGATAGTTGTTAAGGGAAAACAAATATTTCGCAATCATTTGTGGCCTTTGTAACCTCTATTAATTAATACACATAATTATCATTGATATGCTGCAGTTCATATATACATGGATTGACTATTGACTATTGTTGCTTTTGGTCTTGTGTAAAGTATTCCAGGTATACCGTCCATGTATTGACTATTGTTGCCTTTGGTCTTTGGTAAAGCAGATCATTTAATTAACAGTGCTTCTGTCTTCCTCAAGAATATTGTAGACCATTATCGTGATAATATACTTCCCATTATGACAATGTAGTAACTTAGCTAGGGCTACGTGGTAGTTAGCCCACAGTAAAATCTACCACATTGACTATTGTTGCTTTTGGTCTTTGGTAAAGCAGATCATTTAATTAACACTGCTTCTGTCTTCTTCAAGAATATTGTAGACCATTATCGTGATAATATACTTCCCATTATGACAATGTAGTAACTTAGCTAGGGCTACGTG
>JAODFY010000020.1:133436-143929 GCA_027580055.1 Paracaudina chilensis | reverse complement strand
ATATTTGTGCCTCCCTTGAGCTCTTCTGAGATCTTCGTTCCCCATCTCAGGTTTTGTGATTTTATCGACGTACAATTTTTTCTACACTTTCTTTTCAAAATAGTCAGCGAAGAGGAGCTTAATCCCAGATATATATATAGTACCCAAGCATATATAATGTATACGCTCATAGACGATCTCTACACAGCTTGTGCGATCGATGTGCAGTCTGCGTGATATGTTTTCGTAATCGATCACGATCTCATCCCGTCTGAATCCGCTAATTCCCCTCTAGGGAAAATTCACCAAATTCTTAGAAGTTACTTTATCTATTTTTCAACGTCTGATTCGTCTGCGATTACTAGTCAGGTGAGAAAAAGAAACGTCATTATGACCCAGATATGGACATCTACTGGATCTATACAAAATTATTTGAGTTGCAAGTAGAGCTAAACATACCAAAAATTAAGATTTTCAATTGGCTCAATTGAACACTTTTGAACTATGATAGAACACATCCCTGTTGTAGTAACTTCAAACGCAGCTTTAAACACCTCAATGAGAAAGTTTACTTACATGTTCATTAAATTAGGCATTCGCTACTTGTAACCCAACCTTTAATCCATTTTTTCTTCACATTAATAAAATACATATTAAAAATAGAACAATAATTTTTCAGTATGCATGCAGTGTACGTAAAATAATTTATAGTTATATAGCAGATGATATATTCTTTTTTTACAGGATGAAGTAAACTTTGCAAATCGTTTAGAAAGCTATATGTCAGAGGTTAAATTTAAGTAAATGAAACCAACGAAGCCAAACATTTCTCCCGAAACCGTTTCTAGTATATGTGTTATAAATTTAAACAATTTCTCAAACAAATCAAGACTCACTTTCTTGGCTGAAGGTATAACCTTATAGTTTCTACAAACGGACACTTCCAGCCCATTTAGGTAACATTTAATCCAATTAGCCTATTTGTTTAATCCTGCAACACTTGGCATACGCTTCAAGTGAGGCGTATGTTTGGAGACTCAGAGCGAGAATGTTATATTTTACCATGATGGCTCTGAACTTTAGAATCCTTACATCGGGATTAAAGTAATAATCGTCGTTTGCTCAAGGTATTTGAACAGCAAACCGAGTCAGTGAATATTTATATTACAATCCATATTATGTAATAGACCTACAAATACATACGCTCACATTCAAATTCTTGATAATATTTATTTCTGATGAACTTGAAGATATAATTGTTAAAAACAGTGTCTACACTGCACACTTTGGCCAAGTTATTACCCAATACTTTATTTTAGTCATATGCAGTTTGACTATTAACTAAAACTTAGATTATTTAACTGGATTGTCTTCTGTCCCAGCAAATCAAAATAACCCAAAAACATATGATACAGTTACATAGTCAAATGTGGTGGCTTTTGACAAACAAGCGCGTGCTAAAAAGAGTGATTAGAACTAGCGCGCAATTCATTGAATTTGGCGCATCTTTGTCAAGATTTGGTGCCCTACAAGGACGTAGCCGCACCGCCTCCATGATCCAAAAATGTCTTCATGGTCGCTAGGCAGTATTGCTTTATAGAGCATTGATACTTACATTTCCAGTATTGCGAGCGTTAAATTACATAGAAAAAGGTGCACCTAAAGCGAACATTTGTGGGCATTTTGGTTCGACTTGTAAAGACTTGGGCACTCCTGAAAATAGACTGTTGCGACTACTATCGCCATGCGCAGTAGTGTTCTATGGTTCATTCATACTTACATTTTCATTATTGCGAGCATAAAATTACGTCGAACTCACACTCAAGAATATCGTAAAAATGGCGCACGAATCGCGAAATGTTTTCGGCACTTTGGTTCGACTTTGTCAAGACTTGGCGCTTCTCAGAACAGACGTACGCGTCTTGCTACTAATGTCTTCATGGTCTTTAAGATGGCGCATTTTCAGAGAAAAAGGGGCGCCAAATCGCCAAAATTGGCTGATCCGCCACTGCATGATACTAAATGAAAACCCATGCGATACTCACACATTTCAGGAGGATGGAGACGATATGATTACAGCGCCGATGGCAAGAGAAACGAGATAAAACGCGCAGTGATTGGATTGTTTTGTGACGTATAGATGATGAAAAATCGTCAGGACTATCGATTGAACGAATATTAAGCGATGCTTGCATGTGTACATGCCAAACAAAAGCCTATACACGAGCAATTATTCTACGCCTTTGTACTTTTTCGAGGTTCGTTAGCTCTTTTGCCCATCGCTGAGTGCAGAATACTTTGCCAATATGTACTTATCCACGCGACTTTTGAGGCAGATATACAAAGTACCAAGCTTAGCGATAATGCAAGGGTTAAATGACGTCCACGTTATCACAAAACGCATTAAACTTTTATGGACAGAAAATATAACTGCATTAAAAAACTTTGTTCTATATCATGTTTCCCCTTTTTGTTTTTTTTTCTAAGCATAAGCACAAACTTGCTTAATGGTTCTGTACTTTCAACGCAATACTCTACCCGGCATACCATATTATCAGGGCTAATAATATGAGGACTCCTCATATATTTTGGATACAGTATGACAAGATGACGTTCGAAACCTGGTCGAGCCATTCCAAAACGTTACGGGTCTAATAATTTCCGGGACCGTATTACATTCTCGATTGTTGCTAAGAACAGTGTACCAACATATTAAAACCTCAAGTAACACAAACTTTAAAAAAAATATAATAAAAATCAAATAGTATATTTCCACGCAAACCTTCATGAAAAATCTACATTGGATGTGTATGTTATGTGTTATGTTATGAACAACAACAGCTACAACAGTAAACATGGAGTAGAAGGTGTCTATAGGTGAACTACTCGGACACTGCAAACACCACAAACAGTAAATATTCATCAACTTAACAGTATATCGTCATAAGTGACAGTATGGTTACTATGGTTAAGTTGAATATATCCCAAGTTTTAAGGAAAACGAAGAGCTTGATAGACACGGGAGATTAATCTTATGCCCCAACGTTAAAGTAAGTTTTGGAATGCAATCCGAAAATCCATAAGGGCATATCTTATTCATTCTTAAAATCCGCGGATGATTCTCGAAGCCTGCTTCTCGATTGACTTCGATTCAAGTGTTGTCTTCTCATTCACACTTTGGATCACACAAACAGAAACAGCCAGGCGTTTAATTTAAATGAGCTTACATTGAGTCTATGATATTGTACGTTCGAAATATATGTACCGGGGAAGCTCAGTATAAATGTGCCACGCGAGAGATTGTACAAGATGATTGCATGCATAATGTTGATGGATTGAGCAGACACATCCCCATCAATCGCTGCTTCTATTTATTGTTTGATTTTTAAGGAGGAAATTATATCAACCCAAGAGAATAACGAAGGAGGGTAAAACAGAAAGAAAAAAAACAGAAAGCAAAACTGAGAAAATGTCTGGAAAAGCTGCACGGCTAGCACTAACACTTGGCTGCCATATTGTCCCATGGAGTCAATGCTGCCATCGTGATACATTGTTGATATACGACAGTGTGAAATATTTTCCAGTCACAGTTTGTAGGTATAGAATTTGTGTGGGAAATGTACTGAACTTAAAAACGTAAACGAACTGAACGTAAAACAGTGTTTGTTGTCCTACTATCCACTCCCCCCATTGCACGGTTCATTAACAAAATTACAATATATAGGTAGTTGTCATTAAGATGTATAGTATATAGGTCGGCTAAATTAGCTAAAAGTTGGATGCATTTATACAAACAACCTGCAACGTTAAGTGCTGCCATTTAAAACAATCCAAATCCATTAATAAAGGTCAGTGTATAGTTTACTACCCTATACGCGTTGGGAATGTAGAGTAGTTCGATGCCAGGGAAGAATACTACTTTATAAATTACAACGTTATGCACTACCGTGTAAAGTGATGGAACTGTCTTAATCCATGGTTAGACAGAATATAGTTCTTTAGCTGATTTATGTATAGTCCTATAATGTCATGTATAGTACTTCCCAGTCACAGTGAGTATGTATGCCAGGGCTCATTAGTACATAACCTACAATGACTGAACTATAAAACACTTCTCCTTCGAAATTTCAGTAGCATCACTTTTAGACACTATAAGTAAGAATTTTGTACATTGTTGTCCTGGTTACAACACTTTCACAGTCGAAGTTATTTCGTTGTGTTAAGTGTTGCGTCTTGTAAAGCACTGTCGAGACAGTTTCACTAAATTCTCAAATTGATAGTCAGTATATGTCGTTGCTAATATCACCTATTAGATCGTAGCTAATACATCGAGAACATTACTATACTCAGCGACTGTGTAGGATGTTTGAATATCTTCTACACCTGTATGCAAGAAGCTTTTCAACTGCAAAGTTGTGTTTATATGTCCCAATGGGCAACAAAAAATAGTATGATAATGTAGCGTGGTCGAGGTGTAAAAGGTGGCACGTCTAAAAACAAGCAGGACTCGATGAAATGCGAGTAAGCGTAGACTGGAATATAAGTTCGAACATGATATGGCTATTAATTACGGCTGAAGAATGACACGGGTAGAGAGAAAAAGGGATATTGAAGACATTCCACATACCCAAAATTCCATTACAAACAACTAGAACAGAAACAGTCGTTTTGACTATAACGTAAATAAACAATCATCGAAGACTCCTTACAATAACCTTAATGAATACAACCAACGTTGTTCGTTGTCGGTATGTTATAGGAAACTCTATCAGATCATGTGTGGAGTATTTTAGCTATAATGAATAAAACCAACGTGGTTTGTTGTCGGTATGTGGGGAAACTTTATACATATCATAAGTGGAGTAAGCCTATGTTAGCTATTCAATTAAATTTTGTGAATGATTATATAGAAACGTTAATGAGGACGTTAACAAATCTTACTGTTATTATTTGTCATTACACATCAGTTTTTTATCAGTATTTTCCCATATACATGTAACATTAATATTTATTTTAATGCCTCCGCAATGAAGATTATCTTAAAATTCACAATGAAATTGAAAAAAAAATATGGTTAGGGTAGGTTAATCGATTATAATCAACATTTCAATGCCGCAGCCAAGTAATTTATCTTTTCGTAAAGTTTAATGCAACTAAAAGTGCCAATATACACAAATATGATGTGTATAACATTTTGCTTAGACCGCACTTCCAGAGCCTCATTACTAGGAGGCGAAAAAAAAACAAGAACTATTTTTTACCCCTTTTGTCTCTTGCAGGAACATGAACCAATGTGACCCGTCTCAATTTTAACCAACCACCTATGCAATGCTGTATCAAAACCCTTTCCCTTCGCCATGGCAGAGCAAAGCCTACATCACTGCGGAATACATGGTGCTTTTATGGACGTGGCCTTTCAATCAAGTCGTCTGTCTCTTCCTTTCTCTTACCATGACGACGAAACAAAAGGATGCCTTCAATGCAATGTTTTTCCTCGTTTCCATTTTGTTCCTTGTGCCGGTTTATTTTGCAATGTTAATGATCTTATGGCCTTTGGCGTTGACCGGTCTATGCATCAAGTGGTACTTATCAAAGTCAAAACTACCCTACAATTACTCGTTTAAAGATAACGGTTTTCGAGTGAATGTGAACACTAACCTTTGGACGGATCTTACTTTAAAACATTTCTTTCGTGTTGCTCTGATCGACACAAAACTTCTCCCTGAAGCGATTTCTTTGAAAGAGAATCTTAAGAACACCCAACGGAGAGCGAGACAAATTGGGGAGAGGATTGTCCACGCTCAGATACACCCCAATCCTCAAGTCTTTATAAGGACTCCCTCGGAGGGGGAGTCGTGCACCCCTCTCATCAACCACGATATGACGGCTTCCTCGATATTTCTTCCTCCTCAAAACGTGAGTCATTTAGCTTCCCACACAGAAATGGAGGAAGTGGTCACCCCGACCGACAGCGAAGTAAGCGAGACAGGGGAAGGTGAGCGCTGCAATGAATATACCTTCCAAAAGGTACATCGACCTCTAACCGAAATAGAGGAAAGTGAAAAACATCATCACCACCAACAGCAACCGTCGACATCCGGTAGAGGTAGGAAAAGTGTCTCCCAGGATGGACTTATACCAGATGTCATTCAAGGGTCTCACTCACCCTCACCATCGACCCCAGAGTCGGACGGCTCTTACACAGCCACTACATTACAAAGACAGAAAATCTACGCGAGTGCATCTTCAACGCTCTCATCGCATTATACGTGCCAGTCGACAACTTTAAAAAAGGCGTCGTCTTATATTGGGAGTCAGGTTTCCATTATCAAGGAGAAGTCTTTCACCCCTCAGGACCACGGAGTTACCACATCCTTCCCTCCCGGGCTGGACTTTGTCTGTTTCACGGAATGTTTTGATTTTAGAGCCACGAACCGATTGGTGTCGATATTACACGATTGCTACAGCTATATCATTTATGACGTAGGTTATCATTCCTGGAAGTTAAACCATTTCTTTCTGAACAGCGGTCTTATATTTGCTAGTCGATATCCTATCGTCGACGTGGATTTTCATAACTTCCACGAGGAGCATAAATTTGATTGTTATCGATCCATCGGTCTTCTTATTGTTAAGGTGAGTAAACATGCGTTTTATTATTGTTTTATTCGAGGTACCTCCATACGATCATATTGTTATCCTGTTACAGTTGGGTGATGTATCTTATTGATTTATATGACCTTATATCAACACCAAAGGCACCAGGATTACACAAGGCAAAATTGCTTTGTTGAAAGCAGACAACCACATATCAATGTAATATACTACCGAGCACAGCAATAGGCAGACATGTATGTGCAGATATGTACATATGCACATATGTATGTAAGAGTTACGAGTGTGTTTGCGCCTCCTGGAAATACATTCTTAGCCAAAATTTGAAAAAAAAATGGGCAAAAATATTTATTTTGAGGATGAAGGATGAAAACCAAGACCAATGATTTTGACTCCCAAACTGCATACAAAAAATTGCATGAAACCATGAATTTCCGTATGGAACATCATATCATATTAATATCTTAGAATTATTAAACCTGATGTGATACCGATCGGTTTTAATTTAAAAAATATTTATAATTTTATTTAAAATTATTAAAATGATGTTCTTCTCAACGTAGAATCATTTAAATTAATTATGATTTATTCAATGTGGTAATGTTGCACATATATAATTACGGATTGGTGGCTCAATAAAATTGTAATATTTGCAAGCAGGTTAACATACAATGCGGTTATCTTTGGGGGTGGTGCTGGTGCGATACTAGGTTGGTGGGTCAACCATTAAGTCAATAATTCATTAGACCGCTTTTGGTTGTCGGCCATTGATGAAAACTTGACTTCCCTATCCTTGGACATATTCTCTGACAGTTTTGCGATTCCGACGAAACACTACTGAATTTTGACGAAACACTTCTGAGTCTTGGTTGTTACGTTTGAATAAAAGACTTGAGCGCAATATCACCGTAGTAAAAAAAAAAAATCTGTAGGTTAAAGACACGGTCACCAGTTTTATAAGTTTTTTTTAATTCGAGGTAAAGTTACATTGCATGGAACGCGGACTGTAGCAACGCATAGTTACATCACTGTAAAACATGTGCAACCTACAATTATAAAGACTTCGGGTTTGACTTTACGTAAAAAAAAATACACAACAGAGGATATCTGTTGGAACTGTGGTATTGGCTATCAAAACGATGTGGGTTCACACTTTCTGTAATTTGATCCATCGTTCTGAATGTCAACTGATGGATTAGTTTGAGATCATTGGATCAAATTAAATAATTATCAACGCAATTATGAAACTGCGGAAATTAGGGAATTTATGTTGATCAAATTTGGCAAAGCACAGATAAAACTAGATTTATTTTTAAAATTTTAAATTATCACCTAACCCATAGTGAAATTCAAGTAATCGATATTAGTTCTTCATTTTATTAGTAAAATCATTAGACCAAGTGAAATATAACAATATCCACTATTTTACATCGGCCAATAACCACGGGTGTGGACATCCTGTAAATGACTTTGATTGTTTTGCATTGGCGTAAAAAAAAAACGATGGAGATCAGTGTAACTATGATAAAAAAATATTAATATTGAACAAACTAAAGATCAATCTCTACGTTATTTCCTAAAGAGCATATTAAATGTCAATTCATGTAGGCCTATACTACATTAGTTGATTAATCAATCATTGAGACCATCCGATCAAGGATGTGGTCAGTCCGTTGAAATCGACGAGTAACTGACATGTGACTGGTGTTTGACTTTGATATGCGTAAAATACGCAATGGATGCCAATTGTAATTGATATTGGCCGAGACATAATAATGCATGATCAACGTTTCGTTAATCTAACCCACACCAAAAGCCAAATCAGGCATATTATTGAATGAATCCATCATTCCGTTGAACTAAAGCGGGGAATTGATGACACTGCTCACACGTTGTTATCGCGGCAAGTGAATTCAAGTCTTAGAACCATGTAACAGAATTTGGTATTTTTTTTTTTTTTTAAAGTAGCAAACTTACACAACTACATACGCACACTAATGTGTTTTACGAATCGTGTGGTTATAACACAGTAAAATTTCGCCCCTAGGAAATATTGGAAAACAAAAATATACATTGCATTTATGACATGGCCCCTTGAACAATAACTTGCCTCCTTGGATAGAAGCTGCTTACAGTTGTTTTAGTTGACGAACTATGACAGTATGGACTTAAAAATCATAGTTTGTTCATTCGTGATATAGCAACTTTCGGCAACGGCACGGGTAACGGTACCATACTTTAACGGTTAAAGGTCATGGGACATGCAGCAGATTGTCTTTAAACTGGCACAGATTTCAAAACCCTGCACTCAAAAGATTCACGCATGTTGCCTTGTTGAGTTATTTCAATTTACTATTAAGGAATTTCACCTTCATTGACACGTCAAGGCCGCTCATATACTGTACACAGTAAATGCTGCTAATTTATACCTTGATAGGAGAAAGACGGAAGGTAGTATTCACAAATTAAGTTAATGAAATTCTTCTTTCATATCTTTTGCACAATTTTGTAAATTCGTATCCAGATCCAGGTCTTAATTCGTTTGTTACAGGGTTTTTAAAAGTATATGTTTTGTATTAGACAGGTTCCCGCGGTTCCCCCATCCACGTCACAAGATATGTTGCGCAATAGCAGCCTGTGTCTTATTTTTAATAAACGTATCGACTGAAAATCGGTCTGGAGTTTGGATTTCCTCAATGTACTAAATATAAGGTACTAGAATAACAGAAGTCAAGTTTTCGTGGCACTTGGTCCTTAAGCTTAGTCTTCAGTTCATCTGAAACAGAAAGGGGATCCTTTAATATGATAAAACCACAAATTTGCTTAAAATTAGGCCAACCTTTTTAACTCAACATCAATCAGTCTAAATGCCAATTCTGAGTTTAAAGCATGCGGGGTATTTTTTTCTTCAAAATGTATTAACCTATGAAATGAACATTCTTGAACATGAATTCTGCTTCAAAAGATACCAAATGTTGCACCAGATTGCATGTGAGGTCGCTTAATTCTTCTAAGAAGGGGGAGGGGATACCCACTAACCTTAGACCCCTCCCCAAGGACGGAGACCACTAAAAAGACTTCATGGTCCCCTCCCTCCGTCACCAAATTGCTGGCTACGCCACTGTGCATTAGCTTTTTAAACGTCATCTTTTCTTGATTCTATAACTTATAATCTACATATAACAGTAGTTCTCAAACGTTTTGGACTAGCGCCCTCTTGTACCTGCTCAATCCCCCGATGCCGCCTTTGTCCTATCGTTGGGGATCGGACACCCAATGAGCAGTAAGATAGTCCGAATTTATAAAGCTGCTCCTCTAAATCGCCAGAGCCTCCGCCCCCCCAAAAACAAATACATTGTCAGCGCCCCTACAGACCGTGGACTCTGGAGCGCCCCCTGAAAGTTCCCAGTACCCCTGGGACTGTAGGGACCATTGATATGAAGGCTAAGTGTTTACATTCTCCCGTAAAATATGTAAAAAATACATTTAAACCAATTGATAGTGTATGAGAGTTCTTTAACAAATTAATAAACATTGAAGCTTGGGTTCTTATAATATTTAATTACCCGAAAATACTTAAATCGCGGTAATATTCATGTAAACGGAGATGACGCAATAACCAGCTTTACGGTAACTATTCGATTTACTATTAACGATAACCGTACAAGCGCTATACACTATTGACAATAACGGTACAAGCGCTATATACTATTAACAATAACCGTACAAGCGCTATATACTATTAATAATAACCGTACAAGCTCTATATACTATTAACAATAACCGTACAAGCGCCTCGGGCCCGCTTTACCTTCCTGGATGACGTCATCCTGGTTTTCATTCTGCAATAGAAACCCGCGCATCTGTATTATTCCCTAATTATTAATCTTCCATACATT
>JAODFY010000020.1:102997-113237 GCA_027580055.1 Paracaudina chilensis | reverse complement strand
TCTGATCACCTTCATACTTGGTAGGTTGGTAGTGCCACATGAAAATGAAATTTCATTTATATTCATGAGTGCAACTTTATGTCTGATCAGCTTCAGTCTTGGTTCAGTTGTCTGGCAAGTACAATATATTACAATAACAAATTCTGACTTAAATTATTTCATAAAATCTCATCGGTATCAGAACCACTAAACCTTTGGGTTTTCTTTTTATATCAATTTGAGATTTTAGAGCTGTTAGACTAACGTTTTGTATGGTCCTCTGTTTTGTAGTCGCCTTAAGTGACTGTCTATCTATGCATTAAATTAAATTAAAAATCTTACACATATGTATTCAAATGCCTGAACTCAAAAGAATTAATTTTACAGGAGTTTTTTAATAGTTTATATTTACTCACAATCAGATACTTATCATAAAAAGTAATAATGTTTTGGGGATTGGCCTTTCATGCGGGGGCGTCCTACTTTGGAATTTATTGCTTGCTCCATAATATCAGGAAAGTGAACACACTCTAGCTTCATGCATTCCAAAGCACACTGAAGACTCATTTGTTTATACTTATAATTTCTTTTCATTGAATTTTATGTTTGCACAAAAGCATAGACAGTTCAAATTGTGGTCAAGTCATGCCAAAGACAAATAAAAGAGTAGCTCAGATAACACACTGCCTTCCTGCCTGGTGCTCAGCATAATTAAGAGCAAGAAGTAGGGTGCTTTGTTATGTAAGCCCTTGGGGCATGTGCCAGATGAAAAATGTATCATAGACCACATATGATTAAATATTTGTGAAAATTAAAATGAGTGCATGAACGTTGGGTTATATGGAACATGCATGAAAGTTGTAGATTTTTTTGTTTCATTTTTTTAGTTAAATAAAAACGTCCATTGTTAAAATGTTGTGCCCAATGTGTTTGATCATGCTGGACCTTTGTATGGATCCCAAACTGCATGAGGATTGAGGCATATTCTACACAAGGACGAACCAAAACGTTAGAGGCAGTAACTTGAGTCAAAGGCCATTTAGGGGTCATTTGAAGCTTTTAACTGAAAATGCTTCTCATACAGTTATAAATAAAAAGTTACACGTTGTGATCATTGAGTAATGGTGCATTTTATCTGTTTACCAATTTTAGGTAAAATGGTCATTTTTGCTAACAAAACATTTCTTGGATTTTATCTTGGATTTTAATGCAACTTGGAAGCAATATGGTCCATGGGTATAGGAATCTTAGTGGTTTCTAGTAATTTGGGATCAAATCTCTTTATAAAGGGATTATCCAAGGTCATTACCTGAAATGCTCAAAATGTTGCTCTCCCATAAATCAGGAAGTAACTTAATAAATCAGCAATGACAAAAGTTACACATAATGATTGTTGTTTGTATATGGGTGCATTTGATTTGTTTTTCAGGTTAACTGTCCTTCAGTCCTTTTTGTGATCATAACAATCCTATCTCTGAACTGTTTCTTGTTAATACATGGATCCTTCATAGATTTTGATAAAAGTTTGTTGCAATTATCCTGAAAATGCTTTTTTAAGGGCTTTGGAATGTTACAGGGTTAGAAATTTTGTCCTTGTTTATACAAAAAGAGTGTTTTTTTGTATGATCATGATGGATCCCTGTTCCTCATGCAAGAAAGTTAAGGCAAGAAAGTTAAGGCTTTAACTTGAGCTTGGGACTTGCATCTCCTGTGTCTGAGATGCCATTCATGCTCTGAGGACCGAACCTGTCAAGTCTGAGAGGAATGGCTGGCAAATCACTGTATAGAGACTGGCCAGAATAGAAAGCCTGGCAGGAGCATCTCCAACGTCTTAAGAATTGAGAATTTTTGGGGTGTATCACCAGGTTCATCCCAGGGTAAGCTGAAGAAAGGATAGAAGAGAGTGAAAGGGAGTCAAGGGCTCACCGGTGAGTCTGGACAGGTAAAGGCCGGCAGGCAGGAGGTCTGAGCCAGCGGAAGGAAGTCCGGAGAGAGATAAGTGTGAATCAGGCCCAAATAGCTGGCAGGCAAGAGGCCAAAAGAACTGGGGTGCAGGTAGCCCAGGAAAACCGGGCAGGAAGAATGGACTGGCAGAGAGCCAGAGGAAGACACACCAGCCGACTGGTCAAGCCGACTGGTCAAGAAGTAGCCAATGGGGTATAACTATTGGTACTGGTGGAACAGGAAGCAACGAGGAGAAAGAACTGATGTTGTGGGCTGGGGAACTTGAGCTTTTTGGGTCACCAGCACAAAGCTGAGAAGCCAGATTTACATAGAGATTTTGAAGACTTCACTCAAGAAGAGATAAGTGCACCAGGAGAAGTTATCCAGCCATGTGTGAAATCCCAAGAAGCCAAGGTTCAGGTGCAAGAAGCACAGACATGGAGACACCTCGTCAGGAAACATCCTCTGAGGAGGAAGAACCGAGGAGGGAAAGGAAGTGCAGTTCAGATGCGACCTTCTTGGACCAGATTCAGGACATTCAGGATCACTTCTCAGATGCCTGGGAGCAGCCTGGCACAAGTTTACTGCAAGCCAGGATCCAGTGCAGAGATTCCTACAGTCATCCACCTAGGGAAGCCTTACACTAACAAACTGACCCAAAGGGAGGACAGCCCCTTCCACAAGGGGTCAACTGCAACTCTATGGAACAGATGCCTGGGGGAGGACAAAGATGAGGAATTGCTTCATGACACTAAAATGCCGAGGGAGTCTCCTGGGCTTCAACCTCTGCCAAGTACCTGCAAAGCCATCAAGGTATCTAGATTGATGCAGGGTGAGACCAGCCAACTGGTAGAAAATGTTTGCATTCTCCAGCCTTACAGAACCACCCTACCTTTCCCCTGCCGGTAGGGGGAGACTTGTGCAGTTCATGCCCATGTGGACCCTAGTACAGTCTGGTCCTTGGATGCTTAGAATAATCAGCAGAGCACGAGTCAATGAAGGAGACTTCAATACCCACGAATCCGGCTCCATACCCTGCCCTGGAATATGAGAAAACCGACCTAGTTTACAAAAGAGCAGCCCAGGTCATCTGAAGACTCCAGGACCAGATGTAGTACCCCTGAAGAATGGGGGCCTCTGGTGATCTATTCTAAGCCTCAAGCACCTCAACAAGAATCATATTTTCAGAGGGAAACACTGGCTCTCCGATATCTATCAACAGCTCCGAGAGTTTCCCAAGGTTATCCCGCTTCATCCTAGTCCACCTCAGGAGGACAGAAAGTGCTGACTGTTCTTGAGAGACTGTACTTGCTGCCAAGGAGACCCTTCACCCCAGCAACACCATTTCATGCTGGATAGTGAACACCATTTCATGCAACACCATCCAACACCATGCAACACCATGCAATTTATGGACACAGCCAAGAGGGGGAGAGAGTGCTAGAGCCTGGTACGCAGGTGTCCAGATGGAAGACATCATTAACACAGCAGCCAGGAAAACTATCACCGGTCTCAGCAGAAGGGGCATTAGAATGATCCTTAGTCTACCCCAGAGCAGAGTTCCGTGGCTGTGCAGTCAGTACACACAGACAACAACAATGTACATGCCACGATTCCTACCATCAAACCGCTTGTTCTTCCAAGGAGAATAGAGCGGTGGCCACAGCAGATATTGCTGCTCGGGAAACTACAGAGGGAACAGAGGCTCCAATAGTTCCCAACAGCCCTGGAAGAACAACCCACTTTCAGTCATTTTTTCCCCTGACAACTTGACTAATCCTCAACCTTATACAGTTGAACAGTTACATCCAGCCCAAGGGATCCAATGGAAATTTTAGCGGCAAACATCCGTTTGCTCAGAACGAAATATCTCAAATTTGCTTACCTGCACACAAGAACACAGAAGACTCCTCTCCTTCAGGTACCAGGAAATGGACTACAAGCTCCAGTCACTTCCTTTCGGGCTCGCCGCCCAAGGGGCTTTCACTCATGTCACAAGAATTAACTGTGGCAGCTTTTCTAAGAAGAAAGGGAATAACTCTGTACACATATATTGTCAACTACTTCAGATCAAGACCAGAGGCCACAAAGTTTCCCACATAGAAAGCCTTGAATGACTCAACCATGAATAGTCAAACCTAATACCAAGGCAGAAAATGGTCCATTTAGGAACTAGCTGTCTTAGATTTGATCACAGGGAGAGTCTACCCTTGAGTCTAGGTTTAACGATCCTACAGAAATATCGCACCTCAGTTACACCTGGGGACAATAGATTTACAGATAAATCACTTCCGCCACAGATTCTACATTCTTTAAACAGGTTCATTGATTGGAAAGCTTGGCTTTTGAAGTAATTTTAAGTATCAGTGTGCTAGTTGTCCATGGAGCAAGACTGAGCACTAAAACTTTTTGAGTCTGGAACCAAGCAAGGCTTTATAGTGCTACTAATCATTTGACAAGGATTTTGAAAGTGAAAAAGTAATTGCTATATTTCTTTTTTTTAAAAGCATTCAGAAGCATTAAATTGTCCAGTGATGATCCCTGAGCACTTTATAAAAAAGAACATAATATTTAAGTACATTTTTATATATTTATGCATGTTTTTGTGTCATAGAATTTGAGACTCAAATTTTGAAACACAAACTGGAAGTACAAGCTACATTGTAACTCTAAAATTATGACATTACATTTGCACTTTCATACTAAGGTGCCCAAACACTTCGGAAATCTTCATGAACACATCTTCATTAACGTTAGGCCTAGCCTATCGCAATATAACGTCACAGATATAAACTCCGAGATAAATCGCACACATTCATTATATTTGTACAAGACACCATTTTCAAAGCTTATTTTCAGCATTAATGAAGGGTCTAGTACGGATATGGTGTATAGCGTTTAAAAGCCGAAAAATTAATCCCCTAAATCATGCCAACTTCAATCGTCACTGGACAATTCCTTTAAGGATTTTCCTTGACTGATGGCAGCAGTAATCAGAGACGTCCATCATTTTTGGTTATGATGCCAAAGTCTGAGTAACCTATGCGATTGTGTTGGCAAGTTTGTGTGAGCGATGTGACAGTGAGCTCATAAACAGTGTATCAACAACATATTGGATCAATGTCATATTTGAGAGATAGATGCCCCATGATGAATAGATGCATGTTCCCTATTGTTTTTGGTGTCCATTGCTTGAATATTAATTTGAGTGGGTGGGGTTTAATGTAAACTTAAATGCCAATATCTACGGTGTACCGCATGTCCTATCAGCTTCAATCAAACCAGCAGAAATAATGATCCAAAATGTGTTTCATCTGCCCTCACAACTATGCTTGTTAGTCAGACAAAAAAAAAACTCTGATGAATGTATTTTCTGTTTTTCAGTGATCGTGCCATTTCTGTGATTTCATTTTTCAGTGCATGTGCTTTAAAAATGTACCATAATTAAACATATCTTTAATTCGTCATTCACTACCCCAATAAAGTAAAACATTTGTTCAAATTCTTATAACTACTTCGACCACTACACAGTTGTAGGATACCGTTATCTGTAGTGATTGGAATTAAACTTGACCTGAGGAAACATCCTGGGTACTCTGTAAAGAGTTTCCAATAAAACATCTGAATTAGATATGTGATTGGTCCTGAAGATTTCCTATTCAACCATCTTAAAGGCACTGCACCACAATATATGACTTTTCCTCTTATTGGACTGTTCAGTCCATCACATAAATTAACAATACTATTCCAATTCATTTATTTGTAGAAACAAGTTTGCAGGTTTTGTTATGTGACAAATTTGTTTAAGTTGGATGTACAGGTGAAGGCTAACAATGCATGGTTTTAGACTGCATGTCAATACACGCAGCAGATAAGCCATTACCCCCTGGTCATGTACATCACAACTGACACCTTAAGTTGATAAGCTATTTTTTTTGGGGGGGGGGTAGGTACTCTCACCCATGGGTCTATTGTTTCTGTGGAGGTAATATGTGATCAACAGAGGCCAAACACAGAAAACATTGTAAAGCACTACAACTTGATAAAGCCAATATCATTTCTCCTAAGAGTCAGTACATTGGATCAGGGGACATCAGGGGTCTTCCAGAATTTTAGGTCAAAGATCATTTAGAGGTCATTTGAGACCATTAACTGATGTTCATTTATATCTAGTTAAAATTCTACAATCTGATTAGTCCATTATAGTCAGCTGACCGTGCATTAACCTATGGATAACTGCACGGTTCAAATGGATAATGCCTGGTCAATCACCGGTGTATGAAGACAAGGCTATAGATCAGCTAACACAAATTTATGAAAATGTGACACCTTAATTTACTAACGTTGGGGCTAACATTAGGTATATCCCTTATCCCAATCTATGTGCCAATAAATCGGATTTACTTTTTGCAAGTAGTCTTTAGCCCTAGCAAGAAACACAAAAGCCTGTTGGCCCAAAACAAAAGTCTTTCATGGATGCAATTATCCACATTAGTGGTGTCCAGAAATTTGGGGTTAAAGGTGAATTAGGGGTCATTTGATGCCATTAAACTGAAATGCTTAAAATGCATCGTCTCCCTGCACAGTTATTAATCTGTGGTTAAGTTGCTGTAAATTTATGAAGCACCTGGCGAAAGTTATGAGGTGCACTTGAGGTGTGAAACTGTTATTCATTGTTATTATTGCTTTTTATCATAACAATTTGAAATGGGATGTCAACATTCTTTTTATTTGGGGGAATTGTTTTTTTCAGATTTTAGGAAAATTCGTAATCCAATTATTAAGAAAAAGAGAAGCTTCTACAAACAATGTGCTTCTGTGATGTCACAAATGATACCATAGGCTTATTGAAAAGTGATGAGCCACTGCAACATTGGTGCTACTCTTGCAGTATAGGTGCTTCTTATCGCACCATTGGTGCTACTGTTGCACCATTGGTGCTACTATTCACCAATCATTCCAGCTAAAAGTGCTGAAAAGTACTGACATTATGTTTAATAATGTTCTATATCTTTGAGTCATTGATTTAAATTAATGTATTACTTTGATAGTGACAATTTCTGCATGTAATTGTCACCAAACAAACTGTAAAATTGAATTCTAAGGTTAAATTCTCATTAATTGTAGTGCTATGATTGGCAAAATCACTAGAATATAGTTGTTTTATGTGACAAACTATGCATTGAATTATTAAGACATCAACCCGATCAAGAAAACAATTATTGTGGCTCCAAATCTGATATAGTACCTTTAAAGAAGTGTTCATATCTCAACATCCAAAAATGTGATTGCAACAGCTAGCTAGACTAGCTTCACCACTAATTTTTTCTTCCTCTTTTTAATCAGAAAGTTTCATTTTCATTGGAATGTTTGTTTCAATATGAATCAGGAATCTTTCACCACCGAGTTTTTCCTTCCTCTTTTTAATCAGAAAGTATCATTTTCACTGGAATGTTTGTTTGAATTTGAATCAGGAATCTGTATAAAATGAAAACAGCAAGTACGCAGAGCCTGTTGCCCAAAGAAAGCTCATGGCATATTTTTTTATTCATTAATATGCAAATTAACAAAGTTACAAAGAAAATTTATTGAATCCTGTAAAGTAAGAAATCTTTGGGGAAAACAAACCCCAAATTAACACAAAATATGAGAAAAAGGGTACATATATTTTTTTTTTTTTAAAACACCTGTGGGAAAAACAAACCCATAACCCTAACCAATATCACATATCAGTGACACTGTAAATCACATTTCTTGGAAGTAAAGTCAAGATCTGGTCAGGTAAACACATTTGATATGATACCTGACTTTTTGACTTTCTGATCATTAATATTGACTTAAAGCAGGAATTAGAGTTTCTTGACATTCTGCATTACAAATAAACCTAATATAGCTGTTGTTGTGAAATTGGTGAATCAACCTAGTTTGCTAAAAAAAAGAAGGAAGGGTTAACAATTTGGGTTTGTGGTTGTAGCATGTAAATGACATAAATAACTGTTTAATTTATTACTGAACATGAGGTATTCTACCATATACGGCCAGTTTTTATTGTGCAAATAATCTGTGTATAAAGGCCTTGTTCGTATCCTCCTTAATACTCACAATCCTCTGCACCCCATAACCGTGAACAGACTTATTACCTCAACGAATATTTTTTGATCCACACAATGTCCTAGTTCTCTTTAGCAACAATCAGAAAAAGAAATGTGCTCTTGCTGGCAACATGCCTAGGCTACTTAACCTTACACACATTTAATAGATAACAGTGCTGGGCTTATGTGTGTTGCTAATATGTATCATTTCCCAACATGTGAGATGTCAGTAGCTTAATCTGGCATAAGCAATGTTTGAATTAAACTCTGAGCTTTACTTTAATTATCATGTTGTAGCATTACATGGAAACAAGTGCAAGCAGTGCACTTCCTGTTAATCTTAACCTGAATCTATATTAAATTACTTTCCATTAAATACATCCAGAGTTCCTGCTCCTCACCACATGACCATCTGTCTAAGAACACTGTTTTTCTGGTTGCCATGGTACATTTTTCTTTACAATTATGTTATTTGCTAAGTACCACTACCTTGAGATGTTTCCTCAAATTATAGATCCATTTCTGTAAAATAACATGAATATATATTTCAAAATGCATGAAAAAATGAACAAATTAGTGAAAAAAAAAATAATATTGGTTGATTGTTTAGTGTTAATTGGCTGAACTTTTCTTCCAGCAAATACTGGTTGTGTTCAATGGATAGACATCTGACGTTGGTGATTTCTGATATTTTTGGTGGTCAAGCATTCATTCCGCCATCATTTTTATCATTCATAATCTCAACTTAGTATATATAAAAATCTATTCCAGATTTTAATTGTTTGAAAAGGAAAATTTCTGAAGCAATTCAAAGTTTTAAATAGGTTCAATGATAGATAGATCTGTAGTGATAGATGAGTACAGATCCCCAAGCAGTGACTGTGATGATGCATTACATGCTTTATTCATATGGCACAGGCTATACACTTTCATGTCCGGAAGCCTGAAAAGTTTTATTTGAAAAAAGAAGTCCAATAGAAACAGGAAAAGCACTATTAAGTGACATTGAAGTTCAAAAATTTCTTCCTGTGCCGCCGCTAGAGGGTAAGAAATAACAGAAAAAGGAAATTGTCGAACCTGGGGAAGTAGTTAAAATGATACACATATCGCTTGATTGTATTTACAAGGCCATACTTAACCAGGAAAACTCTATGTTTTAACTGGATACCTAGGGTTTCCGACACTATATACTCAGACCTCAGCAATAAATTCTGCACTGTTGTGCTTAATTGTTTTTAACGACTCTGGCTCTGTGCTGCAGAAGCTGTTACCTGGACCTGTGAGTACTTAAGCATTTTATTTTGAGTGTTTTGTAAAAGAAAGAATATGTGGCTCAATCAAGTTGAACTGGTGAACTCAGGGGCTTAATCTGTAATGATCAATGTATAGCAATTAATAAATGGTCACCAAACATTTTCAATATATGTGCTTTAAATGTGTCCTTGTATGCATTAAGATTAATCAATATTTGTTAGGATTAACCTACATGTCTCGTGGACAATAGTAGGATCCAGTGGCATGAATTCTGGGAGGAGGGCCAAAAAGGGAAGTCAGCCCTCTTTCCCCCCCCCCCAAAAAAAAAGGGGTGGCATAGCATTTCAGAGGGGGTATTAGAAAATGTATATTAACTTTGTTTTAACAATATCTCAAATCTCAATGGGGGGGGGGGACTTGGGGAAGGTAACAATACTGCAAATGGTGCTCTAGAGTGGTAGATCATCATGATGCCTTCTGCAGTACTGTGATTAAACTGTGGCATATGGGTAAAAATGTGGTCTAGTAACCCTGGCATTCATCATGGCATTCAGCAGGAACTCCCCAGCAACATTTTTCAGGTTATTTAATGCAAGCTGACCAAAAATCAGATTCGAGCATTCATGTTTAACATCCATGAATATGAATTGCCAATTGAAATAACTCAGTAACTTGATGAGACGACACACGTGGATCTTGGAGAAGCCACCATGAGTGTTAACCCTTTCAGTGCCGGCTATTTTTTACACTGTGTGCCTCCCAGCGCCGGCTATTTTCGGAAGCCATTTTTGGAATGATCATGTAACCCTACAGACTTATGAACTGCATCGGATTTGTTAAGAATTGAATAAGCTTTCTTTTGGTACTAAAATCAGACATGTAGCATGTTGTTTAGTGAAATAAATGGAAAAAATATATGAACTCCAATTTTTTGTTATTTTTGCTAAAATAAATGCATTATAGATTTTACA
>JAODFY010000020.1:68878-85980 GCA_027580055.1 Paracaudina chilensis | reverse complement strand
GTGAGGGGAACGGTATCCTTTGTGAGGGGGATGGTATCTTTTGTGAAGGGGATGGTATCCTTTGTGAGGGGGGATGGTATCCTTTGTGAGGGGGATGATATCCTTTATGAGGGGGATGGTATCTATTGTGAGGGAAAGGTATCTTTTGTGAGTGGGGATGGTATCCTTTGTGAGGGGGTTAAAATACATTTATACAAATTACCAGAGCTTGAGATACCTTGCATTCTATTTGAAGATTGCCTAAAGCCAAGTTAAATATTTACAATGAACAATGTACAATTGAATATGTACAATGTACAAGGCAGGGCCACTAAGTCGATACATGAGATCCGGCCATATTATGAACATTTCTTCATTGGTGTTTCATAGGGTGGGCTTGATTTTAATGTTACCAATATTCACCAAAATTAACTGATTACTTTTCACAAAAACATTGTTTCACCAACATCCTTTCCTTTGACCTCTAAAACACTTTTACTTTGACCAAGTTTTCTCAGTACACCTGTTTTATCACCTGTTTTATCTACTCCCATTAATAATGTAATACAGAAGAAATAAAACACTTTTGTTATCTATTTTCAGGTGTGAACATTGCACCGTATCATTCAAGTCAGTGACAGACCTGTTTCAGCATAAGAGTGTGGGCTGCTTAACTGCGAGTAAGTGTGAATACGGAGAAACCGTGATTATACCAGCATGCACCTGGGGAGTTGGAGGTGCATATATGAGGGCATAGAATCATCTGGTGGAAAACAGACTTTCCCTTACAAAAATGTTCTATAGAATTCTAAAAAAAAATCTATAGAATTTCTATACAAATTCTATTCTATTATTCAAAAAACATAGTTTTAGCATAATTTCTGTTAAATTAATAGAGTAACACTTAGGGACAAGAGATACCTACTTTAGATGAAGTTCTTGTGCAATATCATTGCATAATATTGCATATTCACATATACCTTTATTGGTTTTCCTGCATTCTGATTGGTCGGAAAAAAACATTCGAGACCAGTCTCGAATCCCATTTGAAGGTACCATCATTTGCATATTACAATTTAGGAAAATTTATTCAAATACATAAAATATTGGGTGTTTCTAAGGCTATCCCCTCTGGCCGCTCAGTCTCCTCGATGACATCATCTTCGGTCTTAAATCGAATTTATGACTTTATACCCTCGTATTTATCCCCTAATTGTTGATTCAAATGTTACTATTGCATTCTATTGATTACATGTATTAAATCAAGATTGTATTAAGTTGTTAGCTCTCTAATATTGGCTTCACCATGACTGACTCCTCAAGCACCCTTGTCTCTCCTTTGTGTCCTCAGTTGGTGGTCTGGCTGATGCCCCCACAGACAGAGAGTCTCTGAGTACATCTGAAGGGGTCTCTGAAAAGTCTCATATCTCTGGTAAGATGCCTTGCTTTCCTTTCTCTATTCCAAGTTTGACCTTTGAATGTTAAAGGAGTAGTCCAGTGACAAATAAAACTGGACTACTACAAAAGAGGAATAACTACACTCAGTCGTGAAAGACCTATTACAATATTCAATTTTATTAAGAATCTGGCAACATCAAAACTGGTGACATCAAAATTGCCCAATGCTCCAGAAGCTTTCTTATATATTCGATGCCATATACATATTCGATGCCATATACATATTCGATGCCATATACATATTCGATGCCATATACATATTCGATGCCATATATCAAAAGTGCCTTCCGATAAAAAATGTCAAGGGGGTTAATTGACACAAAACAATTTGTCACCACATAAGTGTTGGTTATTGTGTTGGTTAGTAATGGATACATGTGGGACCACAATTACTTGGAACATTGCCCAAACTTGCTATGATAACATTGTGTCATTGTCATATACCCCTATGCAAGGACCCCCCAGTGCCCTTGGGCTCTTGTTAAAAAATTGCTTTGTGAATGCTCAAAATGTCTTTTTGGGAATAAACATTGTTATTGCTTCAGCGTAATACAGAGTACAGAGTAGTATAGGCCTACCTATATCAGTAGTGTACATAAACAGCACAAAATTGGGTCATCTTATTTGATGTGGTATTAAAGCATGCATGTGAAATAGGTTGGGCGTAGATGCCACTTTTATTGACCTTGCTTCTATAAATTTGTGTTATTGTGCTTCTAATTACATTTTTTGTTTGTGAAATTTGGAAATTTCATGGGGCTGTGGGCCTGCGCCATTGTACTTGGTCTCGGTTGGTAGGCTCAACCATCTCCAGACTTCCAGTAATATTCAATTTTTTGGAATGCCAGGGGCATCTCTGGCTTGGGGGGGGGGGGGAATTCTGTCATAAATGTGACATCAATCTAATTAATGATGCTACAATGAAGCCCACAAGCTGGGGGAAAAGGAGGGGTCAATCAAGGCCAAAAGGAGGAGAAAAATGATTGATTGCTTTAATATTGGTGAAATAATTCCAATTGTAGATATAAAAAAAAATCACATGAGTCACGGTTCCCAGCTTGTTACTAACCAATGTCAAATTTGAAACAAAGAAATTATCAGATGATATATTAAAAAAAAAAATGTACTATTAAATTCCAGGATTTGGAATCACCATGACAGATACATACTCTTGCATGCTGCACTACCAGCAGACTAATTTAACAGCAAATGCAGTCATGGAATATTTTGAATAATATTTTAATTCTCATTAATAAAAGTTATGGGCTTTAGAATGACTAAACATATTTGTTTTCCTTTCAGATGATGATTTATCAGATGTTGGCTTTGCCGGTGATGGATATGGAGAGAATGATCAACAGTTCTTCATGGAACACCAAGGTGTGTTGACAAAGGAGGGCCCTCAACCATATCCTTGCCAGTTCTGCAGCAAGACCTTTTCTAGATTGAGTTTCCTAAACAGACACGAGCAGTATCATGAGGACAAGATGCCATTTAAATGTGAGCTCTGCAGTCGTCTTTTTAAACACAAGAGGAGTCGAGACCGTCACATGAGGCTCCACACTGGAGATAAGAAGTACTCCTGCCCACGTTGCGGCGTCGCTTTTTCCAGGAGCGACCACCTGAAAATCCACATCAAATCACGATGCTCGAAGTCGTACCCTTGCTCTCCATGTCTTCTGGAATTTGCATCTGAGGCAGACTTGATGGAACATAGTCAAACCTGTCACACACCTAATGGCACAGGTAAAAATGAAATGAGATCATCTGAGATCTATGTCAGTCAATCAGCTCCAAAAATGTATTCAATCTTAACAGGAAGAGAAGTGATGCTGTCAGATGGCAAGGCAGAGGCATCTACAACCAGTGTGGAATCTCAAGATTTGACCTGCATCAAGGTTTCTCCCCCACCTCATCCTAAAGTGAAACCATTAGATCATGGTTGCCCATTTTGTTCCACCAAAAACTTTTCATCTGTTGAATCTCTAAATTCACACATCCAAAAGAACCATAAAGTGAACGACAGCAACCCTTATACCTGTAACCTTTGTGGTAAGGTTTATCCAAGTTATTACAACCTTGTGGAGCACATCTCAGTTATTCATGAGCAAGATGAAGAGGCTGATACAGATGAGAAGAGCTCAAAGAGAAGTAGTTCTTCCAAGGAATCGAGCTTCTACATATGTGGTTACTGCACCATGAAGTTTGCATCCATGCCCTCCCTTCATGAGCATGTCAAAAGAGTCCATGCTGTTGGAGGCTTAGTCTCCTTCATTGAAGATGGGAAGTTAGTCTGTGCTCATTGTAATGCCGGATTCCCATCAGATGTTGCTCTGATGGACCACTTCAAGACTGTCCACGGTTTGCAGAATACACCTCATCCATCTAAACTACCATGCCCTCAATGCACTAAGACCTATCCAAACACAAAGGTACTACATGACCATATCCAAAGGAGCCACTCACAACCCTTGGACAGGATGAGGTATCCTTGTCCTTATTGCGTCAAACAAAATCTATTTGACTCCATCGAACAGCTCCAATTGCATGTTGAAGTTATTCACAAGAGTGAACAAGAACCAATATATCTGTGTCCACTGGAAGAATGCAAGTCTCATTTTAATAGTGACAAAGATCTGAAGGTGCACGTACAGCAACAGCACCCCTCCCACTCTGGCAACATGTCTCAGCAGTGGGGAGAACCGTCAAATTCTCGCACGCCACCGAGACTGTCGCCTGGCATCTCCTCCAATGTTGTGAAACAGCGAGTTCCAAACACAAGTAACGATTTATCTAATGATACTCATTCATCTAATGACACTCGTGTAACGTCTTGCCCAATTTGCCAAAAGAGATTTGCCTTGGAAGACGATATGTACAAACACAGCCTGGTACACTTCAAAGATGAAACTCTGGAGTATGCCTGCAATGATTGCGGGAAAATTTTTAAGAGACCAGATGAGCTTCAGAAACATCTATTTGAGATTCATGCACACCATCTTTACAAGTGTTCCCTTTGCAAGGAAATATTTGATTGCAAAGTGTCTATCCAAGTCCACTTTGCAGTGAAGCATAGTAATGAAACAAGGAATGTGGGCTGCATCAAATGTGGATTGGGATTCCCTACCGAAATGGACCTTCTCAAACATGTAAAGGTTGATCACCTAAACATCTTAAACTTTCACAAATGCTTGTTTTGCAGTAACAGCTTTTCATCGGAGGTCGACCTTCAATGCCATCTTGTCACCCATTCTCAAATCTACAAATGTTCCACATGCCACATTCCATTTGGGTCCAAAGAAGCATTTCATGAGCACCTTATGACTGTTCACCAGCATCCAAATGAAAAATTGAATGAAACTCACAAAAAGGAAGGTGCCAGAACACCAAAGAAGACCCAGTCAGAGGATAGTAAAACTGGAGGAGAACATATAGCTGAAGAAGATGTAGGCCTAGAGGGCTGCTTTGTTTGTCAGATTTGTGATGATAAATTTCCTCTTAAGATGTTGTTGGACCTACATCATCAGAGTAAGCACAACCTCCAAGCACGAAGTGTTACTTCCAGCCCAGCATCCAACCCTAGTCCAAAGGAAGAGCTTGTCGACAGCACCAAATATTCTTGCGTTGTTTGCAGTAAGGGTTTCTCATCTAGACAGAGGGTGTTGGATCATGTCCATTGTCATGCTTCCAAAGCATCATCTAGCTCACCAGAGTTGAGCTCGTCTGTAGCAGCCTGTGTTTGTCATTTCTGCCAGAGACCGGTGAAAACTGAATCAGATTTCATGTGGCACACCCAGGTGCACCAAACAGATATCAGTACCCCATCAAACCATGTTCGCTGTGTGATTTGTCTTCAGCTAATCCCCCCGTCGGAGCTCTCCATACATGTCCAGTTTCACCTCCCTGTTTCCTTGGCTCGAGAAGCTCTCCTATGTTACATCTGTGGTAAAACATATTTGTCAAGATCGGAAGTCACTTCCACAGTAGATGAGCTAGGGCGTTCATATTTTGTTTGCTTTGGCTGCAGTCAAAGGGATAGTGGATCAGACAAAGGTTCCCCACCAGGTCAGGCTCCTTCCCAGCAGTCTAAGTACTCGGTACGGTGTCACAAATGTAACGTCAAGTTTGAAACCCAAGCTGAGTTGGCCAGTCATTTACCAACACACCAGAACAAGACATACCAGTGCATCAAGTGCCAGAGAACCTTTGGCTCTGAGGCAGAGATAAAGCTGCATGTGACATCTCATGTACTAGCTGAAGGAATCCTACATGAGTGTAAACTGTGTCACATGGTTCTAGACTCCCCTGCGAAGCTGCAATGTCATCTCATCGAACATACATTCCCAGAAAAGAAGTACACATGTCCAGTTTGTAATGGCATTTTTGCATCTGCTCAAGACATACAGGGTCATGCAATTGAACACGGCATGGATGCCCGTCAGCACCTCTGTGCACAATGCAACCAAGTCTTCTTCTTCTCTGCCGAGTTGGAGAACCACCTGCTTTCTCGTCCTCATCATCAAGAGTCAAATACTTTTCAGTGTGGCGATTGCAACTTGAGCTGTACCTCCCTTGCTGACCTCAGTGAACATATGAAGGGGCATCATGTGCGCCCAAAACGCTACCGATGCTCCGTCTGCGATGAATCATTCACATCATCTGATCAAGTGCAACAGCATTACCTCAACCATCACTCCATGCCTAAAGACAGCAGCATTACCCCCCAGGAGTACCAGTGTTTCTACTGTGACAAGACTTTTCCTGGTGTTAGTAATCTGCAGGGGCACATGAAGGTCCACTCTGATGGTAAAAAGTATACTTGTCCTGAATGTAACAAAGTCTTTGCCCTGGAAAGAAACCTTACAGTGCACATGCGTTCACACAACAGTGAAAAGCCTTTTCAGTGTCCAATTTGTGAGAAGCGTTTTGCAAGGAAGGAGCACCGCAAGATGCACATGAAGTCTCACAGCGGTTTCAAATCGTTCCTTTGTCCACTCTGTGATAAGACGTTTGCTCGCAAAATCCAGTTACGGGAACACATGAGGAGTCATTCTGGACAGTCCCTGAGGAGCGGCCTCCACCGATGCGATATATGCTTTGAGACGTTCACCCTCTCCAAGAACCTCCGTCGCCACAAGAAGAGAGTCCACAAAGTGTTCAGTTCTTTTGGGTCTGGTTCCTCTCAGAGTCTGGATGAAGATGGAAGTAAGGGCAGCATTTTAGAGGACATGGATGTTGCTAGTGCTGAAGTGACCAGCAGTCAGGACCTCAACAACAGCCCAGAGTAGATACCAAAGATAATCTTTTGTTCATTAAATTCATGGAATGGTTTGTAAAAAAAAATAATCCCACAAAAAAAAAAATCATGCTAGCAGTTGTCAATTTAATTAAGACTTCTTTGGATTTATGAAAATGTTGTATTTGTTAAATGTTCTTCAAATGTGTTGAGAAGTACTTTTACATGCAAAAAAAAAACCTTGGAAAATGTACAAGGCATGGACAACTTTAAAGGGGTGTATTTTATTAGTTGTTTAGTTCTAATCTTTGAAGTTACCTCCTCAAATAGTCGGATGTATGTGTTTCTTTGAAATAAGAACTGGTAATACAGCCTTAAGACTCAAAGTCAGACTCAAAGTCATTGCTTAAATATAGTTGGGCAAGATTGTGCAGAGGGTGTCAAACCAAATATAATCATCTAACAAAAACAAAAAAATACTGGCGAACAAGACAAAAGAAAATGGGCACAGGAAAAATAATCCACAATGGTTCATCATTAATGAAATAATTTGGTATAAATTGAGAGGACGTGTAAAAATCACTAAAAAATAACATTAAAATATATGCAAAACCTTGGTTGAAAACATAGTCCAGGGATGGACCACTTTCTGATAAATATATAAAACTGCACTCAATGGTGAAGCATTTTTGGTTTTTGAAATCACTTTAAATTTTACTTTTAATTAAGAATCTGGAAACATATTTGATGTCATCAATTTGATTTGGGCTGGAAAATTCTTTATAATTAAAATTTATAATTTTCCTGCTTTTATTATAACCATATTGAAATGGTTTGCCAACAGTTGTGATATATTTTGTAATGTTGCAAGATGCTTATAATTATAGTGAAAATGTGAAGTGATTTTATAAGTTGATATCTCAACAACCAAAAATGCTAATGTGATGCAAATTTCACCATTGAGTATTTTTGTACTTTTAATTACTGGAATAGAATATTCTTATAATTGTTAAAGAATATGAATAGCATTATGAACATGATGTGTAGGTTTCAAATTCAGTCAGTATGGATTATTATTAGGCATTACATTAAGCTATTGTTAGGCATAAATTAGGCTATGTAGTATAGTATGTAATTTGAGCCACACTGTTTTTCAAATGTTTTTCAATTAATTTCACATTTTGTTTAACTAATAATTATAATGAATGTTTTTTTCTGGTGGGTGTCATTGTGTGATATTGTAAACACTGCTATGTGACCACTCTGTAAACTTGTTTAACCCTTTAACAACCTTGGGCTTGCCTATAACACACAATACACGTGTATGTTAGGCTGCAAAACCCAAATCATGCTAACTAATTTTGTTTCATAAATATTACCCACATGACTTACAAGAAAATAAATAATAGTAACTCTAGGAAAGGTTTATTGAACACTACCTTTCATCAGGAACTGGTATTCTTCTCTTCTTTGGGACAAAATTTGCATAAAGATGGATACAAAACTGCCTCCTGGCTGCAATCTTGTGTTTCCACAATGGGATTTTGTATTTTGAATGCATACGAGGTGTCACAGATTTAAATCAATATACTCTGTGCCTAAAACTCATCAAATAGATGGCGCTATTGCAGTATTAGTGCTAGATTTGTTTGTTGTCAAAAAATTAAAACCAATGATTCGTCTCAGCTCAGAATCTCTTCTACAATATGTTAGGCAATGGTAGGAAGATATAGGAGTTTAAAAAAAAATGATGATGCCATGAAAGGTCATACAAGTTGAACAACTTTTTTGGTCAACCTAAAAAAAATTAACCCCCAAAAGCAAATATCATATGAAAGCTCTTTCTGCCCTCTATCATATAGGGTAATTGGTTGATAAAGGGTTATACAAATATATGAAAAATGTGAGGATGTTATATTTGGAGCACCATTGTTAGATATTCTGAGCACTACTGTGATCTTGTGAGATATTGTGAGCGCTATACTGTGATATTGTGAGCACCATTGCGAGATATTGTGAGCACCATTGTGAGATATTGTGAGCACTATATGGTGATATTTTGATCACTTTTGTGAGATATTCTGAGCACTATACATGTACAGTGATAATGGAGCACCATTGTAAGATATTCTGAGCACTATACTGTGATATTGTGAGTACCATCATGTGAAATTGTGAGCATCATCCAACATTGAGCACTGTCACATGATATTGTGGGCATCACACCGTGATCTTTTGAACAACATATGTGAGTATCATAGAAATATTGTGAACACTATCATTTGATTTTGTGAGAACCACTATGACATTGAGAGAAACACTGTGCCATTTTGAGCATCATGTGAGTACCACCATTTGTATTCTCAGCATCATGGGCATGATCATCACCATGTGATATGAGCACCACTATATAGCGTTGTGAGCAACACTAATATTTGAGTTATTGTGGGTAATATTGTGTGTTACTTAGAGCACCACTGTGTGATATTAAGGTTAGCATGATTGCGATATCTTTAAGCAACATTGTGTTATGTTAAAGCAGCATTGTGTGATGTTATAAGCAAGATTGTGTGATATCATAAGCAACATTGTGTGATGTCATAAGCAACATTGTGTGATGTCATAAGCAACATTGTGTGATGTCATAAGCAACATTGTGTGATGGCATAAGCAACATTGTGTGATGTCATTAGCAACATTGTGTGATGTCATAAGCAACATTGTGTGATGTCATAAGCAACATTGTGCGATGACATAAGCAACATAGTGTGATATTGTTAGTACCGTTCAGTGATGCAAGAAATATGCGATAATCATTGTGTGATACTGAAAAATATTATGATACTTTAAGCAATGTAATAACAATAAATGCATCACAGAAAAATGAGTACAAAAAATAGAGAATAAAAAAATATGTATTATAATTTTAACTGTTTTAACTGGTACTTTGCTAATTTTTTGGTCAGAAACATAATTGTTGTTATAAGTATATACCTAAAGGAAATTGTTATATCTAATTTTCAAAAAGACTTTCCCAAAAATGATTAAGATACAGCCACAAACTAGCAGGCGTAACATTCACCGGAGATAATTTCACCTTAGAAACAAGTTTCCCAGTTTTAGTTGGCAACAAATTATATGCATAAGATGGTAAATTGTCATATAAATGAAGCTAGCATTTTGAACACAGCCGCTGACATGTATGCATTTTGATGTAAGAATTTGATGTGGCTTTAATTCTGGCAAGTTTTAGTCCAAAATAATCTCTGTGTTTAATAGAGGGTACCCTTTAATCTCTGTGAACCCTATGATTTTTTTTAAATACCTTTTGGTATTGTCTTTCTAGTTGGTCAAACTGTAGTGCAATATCAGTGTTGTATTGATTCAAACATTTGTTAAGTGACAATTGATGATCTACTGAGTGTAGTTTTCTGGAGAGCTATATTCAAGGCTTTGAATACTAGCATCCCCTACTCCATATTCATTTCTGATCTGTGTCATTACAAAGATACACACCAGAAAATGTAAATATAGAGGAAGGCTTGCTACCCATGCGGGATTTCAAAGAGCCTTATAAATGTTCTGAATTCCTTGAATAGGTGTGTGAGAGACTTGGGCAAGTATAATTTGGGTCTTAGACCTAACATCATGGCCTGGTTCATGCAAATATGATGCAACTTGTTGTTGTACATACATTGTTGTTGTAACTACATTGTGTGGGACACTTTGCTGTTGACAAGGTTATCATGGGGATTATTACTAAATAGATTACATTTGATCATGCTGAATGATGTGTTAAAGGCAAAAGTGATTCTCGCCCTGAGTATTCTAGAAATCTGCTCTAATGTATGGGGCACTGGCCAATCACAAATTTCCTGGGGAGGTCTGTGAAACTTTGGGACCAAAATTATACACCACCCCAAGTTTCCTAGAAATCTGCTAGCCTGGTCAGCTCATTTTTGGTTATATATGGGGCTTTGACCAATCATAAATTTCAGGAAGAGAATGTGAAATTCATTTTGGGCCCAGATTTGTATAGTTTTTGTGAATCATTCTTCAAAGTTTTAATTGTGAATGCTTTTGCCTTGTTTGTATTATATATGTATATATATGTGTCATTGTGGGTCTTTGGGAAAACAAATATATGCCAGCTACCGATCAAACAATTTTCTTTTTCTTTCTGAGGCAAACAATGAAAATTGCTTGCATTGTTGCTGACATAAAATTAAAGGCCTTGGTTGTCAAGCTCTTTCTTGAGGAGCCCATATAATTTTGGACTGACCTGGTGGGACCCTCAGAGCTCTGGTGTCCCTCCCAAAATACCCCTCTCTATGCCAAGTGGTCCTGATAGCATTAATCTTTGTTTATATTTTTTGTTATAAATTGCTAAATTTTGATTTCAGCTTTCAAGGGGTTAATGAAGTAATTTTAGGCCAAAGTGAATGCTGTTGATATTCACCAGTTTACATTTGGCAACCCTTCAAGAAATGGTGGTGACCCCAAAAGGGTCACAACCTCCAGTTTGGCTACCAGGGGATATTATTGTACCAGTTTATAGTACCAGCTTCAAGTGACATTTTGATGGGCACACTTTTCAGGCTGCCTCAGCATGCTGGTCTAAAACCCATCAAAACCAATCACTCACATGTCTGATTGGTAACCAGATAACAAAATACACCAGATAACAGAATTCCCCAGATGCAATCAACATGAGACATGGGATCAGCTGTAGTTTGTATGCATGAGTTGAGATCAGTTGTCTGCATTAAAAGATTACTTATAGTAATGCCAGTCCCATTTCTAAATGCATTGGAAAAAGAAAGGAATGACCATATAATTTGCTTAAAAACAAACTTTTGTGACTCATTGTAAATGGTTGGAAATGAAAAAAAGACACAGCAATAGTGCCAGTGCAGCTATATTCACACTCCAATGTAAATGCAGTCCCATGCCCTCAATCATGAATAATTGTGTACTGTAAATATGTCTATATGTACATTATGTATGAAATAGCCAAAAAAAAATGGACATTTCATAAATGGCAGCCACCACACTGATATTTAGATGCAGGTTCTGATAGGCATGTTTGTCCTCTTTTATACAGACCTAAGGAGCTATCTATGTCTTGAAGAAAATTCAGATGGGTTTAGCCAGTCAGGCAAAACTCTATATTCTTCAGTTCATTTACTTAGATCCACAAATCTGAATTTTTATTTCTCCTTGTTTGGGGCAAAACTGGGGCACTCTAGGATTTGTCTGTCCTGTTGAACATTTATAGTCTGTTGAAAAGCTTGGGTAATATAGTAATGTAATATAGTAATGTAAATACTAAGTTTTGTCTTCATCCAATTTCTGCTTTAATTTGGACACAAATCAAGAAAACATGTTAAATGAGATTAATATAAGATTAAATTTCTTCAGAATTTATTTTCTGTCATTACATATTCTTACAAAATTCTCAGCAGAAACATCACTAATTACAGCTACAAAATAAATGGGGGAAAAAAAAGACTGCCAGCCTCTTGGATACATTAGCAATCAGTATATGCTCCAAATATAATACACACTTATCAATAACATTATATTGACACATTCCACAAAATGAAAAAGTAAAATTGAGAGCAAGCAATGTGACTCCCATTTTTTTCTCATCTCAATCTTTTTCAGTCAATGACAACCAATAGTGAAAGTTGTATTTAATTTGGTGCAAACTAACTCATAATTCATTAACATAAACTGTATTAAGACAAATCCAATAAAGGATAGCTAGATATTCTTGATAAGACACAAACTACCACCATTCATCAATGGATGTTGTGACCTAGACTCTACTTTAAGCCATACCAGGAATATGTCATCTCACAGATAAAACACCCTGCATAACATACACATAAAGCATATGTACATAACATTCATAAAGCAACTTCATACACCTGGGGCTTGTTTTCATTATATAGTTAGAACAATGCAAATTATTATAAATATGAGATATTACAGTAAAAAAAAATATTAAGGAAGGACACCACCCCTGGAAAATACCTGGAAGGATACCTTCATCCCTGGAAGTTGTGACCAGATTCTCTACACAGCTTCCAACCTAGGCCTAACAATTCCAATACCAAGAATGTTTCTGGTCGACTGCAATAGAGAGCCCCTGCATAACATTGAAACCAAAACATGTAAACAAAAATGTGTGTGTACACAGTATGTGTATACCCTGGAATGAAAAAAGTAATAATAATATTACTTAATAAATATATTATTAGTGTTGTGTGCTTTTAAAACTTTGATGAAGTTGGTCTGTGTGTGTACTACTAAACATAACCACCCTTCATAACCTTAACATGAAAATATTTTATTATTAACATTAAATATTAATTATTAACATTAAATATTTTGCTGCTATACAGCAAAATATTATTATTATAACATCAGTTGATATATAAGAAAAAAATCTCTGATGTTGTTGCACAACATTTATTGACCTAATTTTATAAAAAAAAGTTGTTACAACATCATTTGATCAAAAATAATATAATTGCATAACAACAACAAGTAGGAAAATAACTGTAACAGATTTCTCAGAGATTTCAGAGCAAGGAGAGTCACAACATTGTTGCTCAAACATTTACAAACCAAACTATTTCTTTATAAAACATCATACAACAAATTAACACTGTCCTTATTTTCATTGCATCTTAACTAGAATAATAAATGTTTATAGATTTCTCAGATTTTATCAAAGCAAGGAGCCACAAAATATTTTCTAAAACATTTACTAACCAAACTAATACTTATTTTAATTGCATATTACCTACAATAATAACTGTTGCAGATTTCTCAATGAAAATAGCACAATTATTCTCCCCAATGTTGTTGTTTCACAAACATTCACTATAACCACATTAATTTCATCAAAATGGTTTGTTATAGCATAATTTGATCAAAAACATGACAGTAAACAGGACTGTTATTGTTACAGATGTCTCAGAAATTTGATTTGATCGACCAATCCACAATGAGTATTCCTAATGTTGCAGAAATATTTACAAACCAAAAGTAATTTAAACTTTTGAACGTCATTTGATCAAAAACATTGATTATATTATAAATAAGTTTAGATTAATTTAATTTTCTTAATGTCTCGATGACTTCATGTTTAACGAAGGAAGAAGGCACACTCCGTCTCCTTATTGTTGTTGCAGAATAAAAATGAGAAAAATAAATATTACAGATTTTTCCAAAGATGAAGCCACAATTAGTCTCCCCAATGTAGTTGCATTCCCTAAAGAAACTATCATTTTATCTTTAAGAAAGTTATATCATAATTTTATCAAATACATTGTTCTCTTTATAATTACATATTTAACAATTAGAAAACTAGCTATTTTTTATCACAAAATTAACATAGGGGTGGAGATTTTTACCCCATCACCCCAGGATTTCTACCCATGTGCCATACTTGCCACATTGATATCTGTGTTTTTCTGGGAGTACCATTGTGAGTTCAAATTTGCCCCATACATTTAAGATGTAAACAAAGAATTATCAACAAAATGATGCTTAATGTACAACGTGTACAGTGTACACATTATCCCACTCCCACCTAATCCACGGACAATTACTTCTTGTCTTGGGAAGTAATATCCTGCATGATAAGTTAGGTTAGGTTAAAAATAATACAAGATTTGTTGTCTTGAGAAGTAATATCCTGCATGTTAAGTTAGGTTAGGTTAACAAGACTACAAGATTTGTTCATGACAATGGTAGGCTCAGGGGAAATAACGTGAAGTATCCTGAGGTAAATGTGATAACTCAATTAAGGCTATACACTGTATGAAACATATATTAAAGGAATAAATAAAGGCTAGAATTGAGGTTTAGGCAAGGAATATACAGCACAATTTGAACCCCTTTTACTTTTGTACGATTTTTAAATGTTATTTTGAATGCTAGTTTATGGTGCATATGGGAAGCATGGGTCCCATCAAATCGAGAGCACTGGTCTCATGCAAGATGAACATAAATCACTTAGAATTGGAGTATGGAGTTGATATGAGTTCATTTCAACTCATATCAATGATTTATGATGTGTAACAGTAAATAAGGCACAAATACTGAAAGATATCAAGAGATCTTTGAACCAGCAACTTTTATCCACCTGATTTTGTGTTAAAAATACTGTGACACTCTCGGATATGAAACGCTGGTTTTGGTATTTTTCTGCTTTAATATGCAGGTGCAGATTGTATAATAATGCTGTGCTCATTTGCATATTACTTCGATGGCCAGAATTCTATTATTGTACAAATTGTACAACGTTTTGCTCATATGCACATTATCCCGGATAAGACCGAATTCTTGAACATCCTGGCGATATAAGCCACTATAATTTGTATTGTTGTGTAGTACTCTGCTTCTAATACATGGGAACTTTGGTACACATTTCCCCTTTCTAATGGGGGTGGGGTAGAGAAGGGTAGGGAGATGGGGTCACAAAGGAGAACAATCTGGTTCTGGTTCATAGTTGTTTCATTTTTTCAAATTTTATAATGCATAAATTACTATATTTTGGGAGGCTTAAATGACCACAAAAAAAAAAAAACAGCAAGAGGAGGGAAAGGGTGGTGGTGGAAGGTGGATAATATATATTTGCTAATGAAAGACTTTTGCATTTGGTGCATTAAATATTTCAAATGTTTTAAACCAATTTTTATGGGTAACATTACAACATAATCCAGAAATCAGAACTTTTTAACAATTGCCACAAAGCAGGCCAAGGATATGGGTGGGAACATGCCCACCGCCCCCCCCCCCATCATATTTTGACCAAAAAATAATTTTGCCTGAAAATTTGTTTGAGGTAATGTTTTTCATAGCAAACATAACAAATACAGCACCAAATCACATCTGAGGTCATTTGATTATTCTACAATTTGTGCTTAGGTGGTGTCACGCATTTTGACTTTTCCCACTTCTGCCGCCAGGTTTGCAGAACTTCCTACGCCTATGGTCTTTATCAACTGCTTATGTTGCAATGGTTTTTAATTGGTACATCATTATCTTTTGTATTTAGGGCAGAAAACATACATATAGAAAAAGGAAAATGGCCCTGGAAAAATGGCAAAAATAGTTCCTGATTGAGGCTGATTGCATGAAACAGTATAATAAAAGTTTAGATTGTATGCAATTCCTTATTTATCTTCTAGCTGAACAATATGCTGTGACATGTGAACTAGTGTAATGCTGTGTCAAAAATATTTCTAATTCACTTTTTTTTTTCATTTGTAAATTTGTAAAACATACATGTTAAATAAAGAATTTTTAGATGCAACTGACTTGACTACAAGGCCTTCAAAGTGCCATTTTCCAGTAATCTGTGAGTCTTTTTTGGCAAAATTTCTGTTGTACGCTACCCACCAACAGAAGGTGGCACTCGGTTTAGATAGTGTAAGAATCATGCAGATTCCAGCGCTCTCATGAAATCATAGGGCCCCCAAATTAGAGCTAGCTACAACATTGCCCCTAGGACACATATCATTAATACCATTTGGGATCGTGCCCCCAATCACAAATGGCGCCCCTGATTATATCACCTCAACAACAATATCATAACATAGGAGCAATTTCAGAGACAGGATATTGATCCCCCCCCCCCTCACCTCATCACAATTTACCACCGACAAATTTTGGGGGTCTGTTTGCTGCCACTGATATTAATACAAAGCCATGAAGTTTATACATGTATAACTTGAAAAATAACAAAATATGGACTTAAAATTTATCAGTATGTCTGTTACTGATATAGAACAAATTGCAATATGACTGTAACACTGTGTCATTAACTACTTTATTGGTTCTGTAGTGTGTTCATTACTCTCATCCTCAAATATGTAATTTTGCTTTTAGTATCAAATTATATGTCATTCAGAAAAAAAGTTAAGTACCATATAAAACAGAAAAAAATTAACAAGTAATATACTTACAATGCCATTCAATAAAAAATACCATCAATTCAATTATCATAAAAATATAACAACTTTCCTAAATTCATTTAAATATAAATATTTCATTACAAAATATGCCAAGACTTGCAGTGGTTGGCAGTGTTTCTATGCAGCATTAGAAAATAATCCTTCTTTCTCTTTTACAACTCTTCATGATTCTGTGGAGTAAAAGGAACCATATTTTTGGTTAATTAATTGTAGTATTTTTTTACCATAAAGATTTACATACATAACTTTCCTTTATCAATTCCTTCTGCATTTTCTTGTGCAGCACAAACTCTGTACTGCTATCAACATGTTTCATCCGCATCAGGCGCGTAGCGAGAGATTTGTCTTGGGGGGGGAGGGGGGGTTCTGAAGGAGGGGTCTGAGGGGAGGTGGTTTTCCCCCTCCCATTCAGCGAAAAAATGCAATTCACGGGC
>JAODFY010000020.1:57882-68778 GCA_027580055.1 Paracaudina chilensis | reverse complement strand
GCGATGTTTACACACTACGTTTAATTTATTATGTTGTTACAAAGGGTTCTAAAAGTCTTCTAATCCTATCTTTATCGGCAAAATTGTCCTGAGAAGTGCTGTTTCCGGCAATGTGATAGGTCCCCTTTAAACAAACAAAAATCCGGTACGCTCCGCGCCAACCGATGTTGGCGCTTCGCTTAGTCTTCCAACAAGATCACACAAGCGGTGGCGTTCCGCTTAGATAGTCTTCCAACAAGATCACACGAGCGCTTCGTCCCCCCTCCCACACACTCGTTTCAATTTGGATTGACGCCCCTGGGTGCATTGAAGGAACAGACTCATTAATTTGTAAACGGTTACTTTTGGCCCAAGTGACTTATACAACATCTGCAACTTCCTGTAGTGGGTATGTTCATCGATTGCTGACTTCTTAAACTGAAGTGAACAACTACATCTGTTATGGAATTCGGTTTTGTACACTGAATGAATATTATGGCATAGGAGCCCATGAGCCCAGTTCCTACATAAAACAAACGACACCATTACAATGGCTATAAAGAATCAATTCTTAAAATGTTAATATTGTTGCAATTGTATGTCTGATCACCTTCACATGTGATCAGACATACAGTTGCAACAATATTGACATTTTAAGAATTTTATTGTAAGCCCGCCCACTCATTAGTATTCATGTCATGGACAACAAAACAATAAGGAACAACGCCACGGTGAAATCAATTTCTTAATGAATGTGACGTATTAGGACTTTATTTAAACAAATATTTTGGACATTGGTAAAAAATCAACAAAAAATAAATGAAGTAATAAAAACGAAAAATCAAAGAATAGTGCTGAATTATGTATTTCAAAATATTTGCAAACACTATACAAAATGTACACATCTCAGCAACGCTCAGATATAAATTGCATCATACTTTATATTTGAACATTTTCATACTATTTATTACAAATTTGATGTTTTTGATCTTTGATAAATATTTCGATATAGTGTGCTATATCAAACATCAATGAGACAAACACATTTCACGAGGCCCCACTTGCGACATTTGTACCTAACAATAGGATGGCTTAGTCACGGTGAAGAAAGTGAAAGGTCGGTGAGGTTACTTTCCTCACTGTAACATCACCCGCGGATATGACAACGTTTCAAATAGTAATGGAACGCCAAGACAATATATGATAGACAATCCTCATTTGGCCCAATATTTAATGATTTCTACTTTCAACTCTCGTTTTCAAATTGACAAAAACATAATAGAGGAAATAATACATATCATTCAACTCATTTGTTAGGCCTATATTTCCTTCGTTATATTTCTGTCGTTATATTTCATTTATAGTCATAGAATCTTCTGGTGTGCAATAATGGAATTCGATGGTCAACCAAGAAGGATGAACTATGGGACGGGTCATCTACCCTTGAGACCAATCTCACACATACAAGCCTCTAATAATTCATGTAGACAGCATATCACTATTCCTTTTCACTTTAAACAAAACTGATATGTCGAACCCAGACCACCGCCAGTGGTACAGTCACTGTTGAGTTGGGTTTTCGCCAATAATTAACGGAGGAGCCAAATCGTCTGATGTCACTAATCAAACGTTCCTCACTGTTATTCAACCCGTTGGTTTAACGTTATTTCGTGGTGTAATAAAGTCATATATGATACACTAACCCTTTTTCGGCCCATCAATAACACGCACATCATCTTTATTTTTTCTTCTCGTCAGTAGTGTATGTCGGAGCAGGGCGGCGGAAGTACTTGGAACTGGCACTTGTTCACATTTTGGAGAACTGTTGGGACACGTGCCGCTTCAGTTTCAGAGGCCATTCTTCACTAGTACAGCAACATTTTAAAATCACAAGCTACCAAAGGGATGCTCTGCATGGAGTATGCTTCACATTAAAAACTTGACGAAAGAATATTCAAAGAGAAATGTATTTACATGTCGCCAAAGGCAGGGCTATAAAGACGATGCCTTCATTTGGCCCCATCAAAAATTGTATTTTACTGTTTTGTTCTCGGTAAATTAGCGATTCACCAGCAGGCATATCTCTCCCTCGCTTGCCCCTTCTCCAGCAAGTCAATTCTGTCAATGAATTGTTAATGATTTCATCGCTTCATATAATGTCTGCCGAGAACTGAGATGAAGACTCGTGTGCTATATTGTGATTGATTGGTTGTGTTAATCTTTAACAGCTCTTACCCACTTAAGGGTAATGGTAAAGGAATTGCTAAGCATGTGTATCTACTGCATCGACATAAAATGATTATAATGTCCGTCTGCTATTGTAACAATCCAGCCTAAACTGTCATACGGCTTTTGTTTCAATGATCGTTTATTGCAACCTTCTAACCTTTCATGTGTTTCTAGGAAATTCACCTTAATATTTGTCATACCATAGATCGTTTTAAATAAGGAAAAGGACAATAGGCAAACCAAAAAACGTGTCATGAAACCATTGTCATATGAAGCCAAATGTAGCCCGAATCCCTGAACCTTCATTGATCACGTTACATTGAAGCACTTTAAATCTTAATCACACACATATACCTTTATTTTAAGCAAAAACTTAAAATTTAAAGCATCACATATCAAAGAGAAATGTTGTTGTGGTGGCATGGGGGCTCATAATTCATAATTCAATTGGGCAAGGCAGTACATCTCGATACCTCTATCTACTCAAATGTATAGATGGGGACATGTGAGGTGACGGATTGGGGCTCCGGTCCAACGGCTGGCAGCCACGTGGGTTAGGGGTTAGTGTGAGGGCACATCTGCATGATCTAACAGGTAACATTTCGTGTGAGAAAGCGTTCGGCCTGGATACAAGACTAAAACCACTAATCTATATCCCAACTACATCTCAAACACAGTAAGACGCGTTTAGACTTTTTGTATGATTTGTAAAAGGGCATCACCCTTCAGACCCTCCTCTGAGGGAACATAGAACATCTTTACATATATGATAGAGTCAAGGTTGTGTATTCTAAAACTAAATGTAGCGTTTTTCAGCAAACATCAAATGTTGAATACAATTCATTCGTGACCTCTTTAACTATTTATTTACGTCACCTGTCACCAAATAGTCTTTCACCGTATCCTCTTTTCAATTTAAGTGTAAACGAGAACTATCTCGTCCAGTAAAGAAACCTTCGTAAGTCACGTTCATTTTGATTTGACGAGCTAAACCAATCAACCTACATATGTCCGTTACTCTTAGCGAGTGAATCTAATTGCCTTGGTCTCCTCTGTTACCAAGAGTGACCAAAAACACAATCTCTTGGCATTTCATGTGTTCGGACCTTGACGAATAACCATGGTGATTAATGAAGTAATTTTAATTCGCCAGCTCACAAAGTGAAGTAGAGAGAGAGAGATCAATGACAATTATGGTAAACTAGATTCAGGTCAAATGAATACAGAAGATGAAAACAAGGAAGCGGCGAACATTACACTCAAGTTACGCGATCGCGAACAAACCTTCGCGATCGCGTAGATAGCCTATGGACGTAATACGTTTAGAGGTCAGGGGTTCATCTGTGCGATTTTTTCTTAGTTGTTTCAGCACACGACTCGCAAGTACCACACATGTGTACACACTAATTTTGAGTTAACGAAAACAAGCAAACAAATATAACGTTATATCCGAAAGGGATGGAATCGGATCCTATATCCATCCATGAAATACAGCTATGGAATGTCAAGACACCCCAGGAGTTCTTGAGGGAGCAATGACTCAATAGTTCGAAATAGCTACTTCCAATAGTGTTTACAGTTTAAAAAAAAAAACATTGTCTAGCGTTAGGTTAAGTTACCTGATAAGTACTATTCCGCAAAGGAAAATCATTCCGTCGTCCGTTAAAGGAATTCCTATGTCTAAAATGTAAAAAAAATCACAAAATTAGTGGAATTTTGAAGAGATGTTGCTTGAAGTTTGTTTCCGCTGTGTTATAGGTACGGAGCAACGTGTCGTTGCGAAATTGTGTGTTTTTATCACAATCAATTTGGCAGTATATCATCGAGCATGCGCAAATTGTAAATGAAGGCAGGTATATCCTGGATGCATGTGTTATCGAAAAATCGCCCGTCAACTTGTGGACTCGCTTAGGTTGGTTGTTGTTAGATCTAGTTTTTAAGGAGGCACATTACTAGCTGTCAAGATTTAGTTACGTTGGCTTCTTTGGAGGCGCAACGTCTGTCAAATATAGTTTCCATCTCTCGCGCCAGCTCAACATATGCTTGATTTCAATCATAACTTTTTTGGGGTGGGGGAGGGGTTGGGCGGGGTTGGAACAGGCTACCGTGGTCACTTGTTCCGATATAAACTTTTAGAGGAAGCTATGTAGACACGATGGTGTGTTCATGCGCGTGCGCGCGACAACAATACAGGAACACGGGTAAGCTTCATACATAGGTCAGACATATTTAGTAGATGAATCATATTGATTGCATAAGCGATAAAAAGTCAAAATTGGTCAAGCACTGAAAACTGCGGATAAATTAGGCTAACTGAATGAGAGATACATCGATGAAACTAATTATAGAGATTGCGAATAATATGTCAATGAATCTTATTGACTTTACGGGAATTAAAGGTCATATGAGGTCAAGTTCTCAAAACTTTTCAATATTCAATATGGGACACATGAAAGAAATTCATAACCCTTTTGTAGGTCAGCCGTATGGAGTTCATGAAATCTATCGGTTGAAAAGATGTCAAAGGTCATTTGACGGCAATATTGGTAAAACAAAAATCTTGTAACCAGGTCAATTAGTAATGGCGGTTTTTACATAGGCGTACGAAAATGAAAACGTTTCATTCTTCCTCTGCTTGTAGCATCTTCATCCCCGAGTCACCTCGATGGCTAATCACTAAAGGACGGAAGGAAGATGCCGAGAAGGTCGTAGCTAAGATAGCCCGTGTCAATCAGAAAACTGTCCCTGCAGATGTAATCAGCAAAGCTTGTGAGACTGATAAGGTAGGTGTACATATGAGGGCTGTGAGACTGATAAGGTTGGTGTACATATGAGGGCTGTGAGACTGATAAGGTATGTGTACATATGAGGGCTGTGAGACTGATAAGGTTGGTGTACATATGAGGGCTGTGAGACTGATAAGGTAGGTGTACATATGAGGGCTGTGAGACTGATAAGGTTGGTGTACATATGAGGGCAAAATAGTATGAATATACAAGCTGAACAAAATCTTTCGTAAACTGCCTGCGTCAGAGGATGACAAAATATTTGTTCACTTACATGCTGTGACACTGCCTCTAAAAGTTGCATGAGAACACCCCCCTTAGGGGAGGGGTCCCCCTCCCCTGTGAAAAAGTTTTGAATAATTATTTGTCCTTACCTGCGATCTGGTACTAAATTTGTTATATTTGGAAATAAAATTTGTGGAAACAAAATCAATAGGTGTAACACACTACTTGATACTATCTAAGCGGAGCGCCACCACTGGTTTGTGCGAAGTGTCCCCATAATTGTTTGGAAAAAATACTCCTAGATCGTCGGAATAGACACTTCCCGGGCATTTAAAGTTGCATTTACACATCGGTTATTTTGAGATCTCATGTCTTAGGGGGCCCCCTTTTGGTCGGGCCCCCGGCTCAGCACGGTCCGAGCCCATAGGAGTTTACGCTACTGATTCATAATCCCCTATGAAGTTGAAGTGAAGATTGCAGCGCAACCACTCACCTTTTCAGAAATCAAACGATGATATGGTATGTTTTCTGCTGAGTGCTCTACCGTAAATATGTAAATAAAGTCCGAGATAGGGTTGCCAGATAGCTATAAAGCGTTTCGGCCAAATTTGGCAGTGATGGGCATTTTTCACGGCCAAACCGAGTTTTCATTACATTTACGGCTGCATATCGGCTAAAATAATTGTTTTCCTTTTTTTTTTTTTTTTTTTTTTTTTGGGGGGGGCAAAACATAAGTAATTATGAGAATATTGGGCGTTTGTGCAAGTATTTTGCCATAAACTTGCCAAGGAAATTTCAAACGGCTGGTGGCCAAAGGGGGAGGGGGAGGCATGGCCCGATGCCCCCCTTCGCTACGCCACTGATACTAGATGCTCTGTTTATTTAGCAATTAAACGAAGTACTCTAGTGTATGCATGCAGTGTGCTTCCATAATTTTACAAAATTTGAATGGGGGTGTCACATGTAAAACATTTTTTCCCTTCTAAATTCAATATCAAATGTTGGTAGATTATAAGCCTATTCACAGTTACATGTACGCATGCGTAAATCTGTTGTTTTGCCGTGATTGAATGAAAACAGCAGCGAACACCCGTACATTTAGCATGTGGCCTAAATTCGTCTGTAAAATTGTTGAATCAACCCATTTTGCTAAAAAATAAGTATCAGAAGGAAGGGCACACATTTGAGATTCCCTAATTTCTTGACGAACATGACGTATCCTACAATGTAGTCGCTTTTAGTGTGTAATTATTGTGTGACTGCTTAAATTAGATGTGTTAACACCTACCCGTATAGGACGGTTATAAGGTTTTACGTTAGTGCACTGAAACGTGCGAAATGTATATACTGACTGTAGGACAGTGCTAACCACACTATGTTAACATACACCAGTGTGTTATGTGTTATGAACCGTGCATCAGTAACTACTGACGTACTGGATGTGAATCGGCTGCTCAAAGAGGGTTTGTATCACCCCCTAATGTAATATCAACCGTTAATGTAATAACGACCGTTAATGCTATAAAAATCAACCGCTAATGTAATAAATTCATCGACCGCTAATGTTATAAGAAATCAACCGCTAATGTAATAAGGAATCAACCGTTAATGTAATAATCAAGAATGAGCTGTCTGAATCTAAACACCAGTTGTCTGGAAGGGTTAGGAAGGGTACGGAAAGCAACTGGAGCAGGGTAATAATTAAGTTTAGGTCGGTTGAGGGACTGTGGTATAGAGGATAATCGGTACAAAAATCCGATATCCTAATTATTTCATGGTTCGCTTCGTCTCGGTTTAATTGCCTCTGTCTCGTTCTGAGTTGAAGGTTTGACCAGTATGATCCCTATTTTTCTGAAGAGGAGGGGGTGGCTCGGTTGTTAATTCCTAGGCTCGACCTTCTGAAAAATGGGCGTACTATTCTAGTTAGAGTGTTTCGCCAAATAACGACCAAAACTCAACAACATGCGCAAAACATGTTTTCGGGTCCGAACACGAAGGAACGTGGGCAGTTTTCGACCGCTTTAAGTCTACCCAACGACTGTTTACTGTATTTGATTTACCAATGAGAAGAGCTGTCTCCTAGAATTTCTAGAAATCAGTAACAATCAATCCCCATCTCTTTATCAGCAACTGGCCTCATCCAAGAATCTATAGTTGTATGAATGAGTATACGGCTAGCTCGAACTCTTTCGACGGGGAGAGCCAAAGCAGATGTGACATTACACCTCCCGCACTCGAGAGGTGGCTCCTTCCTTGTAGAATAGCCTTTTGGATCTTGCATGGATGGAACAGGTCGACTTGGACTCTTGGCGCTCCGCGTGCGATCTCGCAGTGATTCAGGATCGCTAACTCTAACTTGGAGTTGCTTCCCAATTCTAGTCCTCTCACACGGTTCCACATGAGCATATTCAAGCGGAATTTCCGCGTGAAATTTTGTTTCACACCAATCTTGGTCGAATTAAATGTACGTTACGATTCCCCTTTTACGCGATTTGGTTGCTCAGTGGGCCCGGTTTTTCCGCGCGCTTTGAATACTGTAGCCTCACGTGTCTGCCCATCTACTAGAAACTGCCTACTAGAAACATTCATCACAGTATTAACAACGAGCCCGTTCAAATCGCTGCGTCATCGTATCTTTTTTCAGCTTCGAAATAATCATTCGGAAATATAAAAAATCACACCATTGTTTAAAACAATGGTCGCCAAACTAATGGTCGCCAAACTGAGGGGTGGGGGGGGGGCGTGGCAGTGGCGTATAACCAACGAACGTTGGATGAACTTAACCAAAAGTATCGACAAAACTCAAATTATATTCCTGGGATCATATTTGGGGTAGTGAATATTTTTGCCCACAAAAATCCTGATTGGTGAACTATGGCTTTTGGTGCATGTGAGAATGTGATCATAAGAGGAAACTGTGAACACTTCCGCTCACTGAATCAGTATTCGCCCCCAATTGTTATGTCCTCGAGTGCCCGTCACAAGCTGATAAATAATTTCTGAACAGGCCAAAGTTTTACACGCCGCAGGATGTTTTGCTATTGGGCGACATCAACGGGGCGGGTGGACGCTCAGGCGAGGTTGGATTATCGTTGTCATCTTTGTCAAGTAGCTACTCGATCGAAAAGTGGGACACTTCTCAGCATTATTGTATACATGTTCATTTTTCTAATTACTCATATAATTTTCTTGAATCTACTTAATCTCATATTGCTCACAAACCATTATTCGCCAATATTGTACTCATATACAGACTTAACATTTGTGAACATTCACCAATTTCACGAGGAGTTTCAAGGTCGGTGACGACGTAGGCCGGCGGCGTAGCGAGGGGCGGGGGAGGGCTCTTACATCCCCTAGTTGAACTAGCTGAACCTCTTGGGTCGCACTTGCCCCCAATTCTTAATCCCCCTCCCCAGTTTGACCTAATGCTTACCACTTGCCCCGCCCCCTATGGAATTACTTGTTCGACACGTCTGTATCATTGGCTGAGGAAATATCAGTTGTGGTGTGCAGTCACGCGGCCTTTGCTCTCTGAAATAACAGTGTCCATCCAGTGACAATGTTTTTCTCACTCACTATACTACGTTGAATATCGATGGGTCATTGTTTCAACACTACACGACTTTATTACATTAACGGTTGATTCCTTATTACATTAGCGGTCGACAAATTTATTACATTAGCGGTCGATAAATTTATTACATTAGCGGTTGATTTTTATACCATTAGCAGTCGATGAATTTATTACATTAGCGGTTGATTTTTTATACCATTAGCGGTCGTTATTGCATTAGCGGTTGATTTCTTATTACATTAGCGGTCGTTATTGCATTAGCGGTTGATTTCGTATTACAATAACGGTCGTTATTACATTAACGGTTGATCATTACATTAGGGGGTGATAAAGGGTTCATGTCGCATAATCAGGTCATGCAGTGAATGGATAATGCAATTTTGTATTCTTCTTCATGCAATGTAAGTGTATGTGTGCGTGTCCGTGACAAGCTAGTTCGTAATCGAGCAAACTCAAAAACAGCAGTCGTCACCAATGTTGTATTTGGCATGTAGCTTCCTGATATAGAGTAGATGAACCCTGTTTTTCTGCGGGTCATTTGAGGTCACTAGAGGTAAAAAACCTAGAAAATCGTGTATTTGTGATTTCTGATGAATGCAAAACATAACAGTTTTTATATTTGGTATGTCACATACTAATGGCAAGTACTTATACGCCACTAAATGTCATCCAATTTCAAGGTCATTTGTGGTCGTTAGAGGTCAGAAACGAATCAGATGGCAAAACCCATGTGATGCCCTCGTAATCGAGCAAACTAAAAAACCACAGTCTTCATCAATGTCGTATCTGGCATGTAGCTTCCTGATATGGAGTAGATGAACCCTATTTTTTATGTTGCGGTTTAAAGGTCATTTGAGGTCACTAGAGGTAAAAAACTGACAATCTTGTACTTGCGATTCCTGATGAATGCAAAACATCACAATTCTTATATTTAGTGCGTCACGAACTAATGACAAGTACTTGTACTTCACCAAATGTCATTCAATTTCAAGGTCATTTGTAGTCGTTAGAGGTCAGAAACGGATCAGATGGCAAAACCCATGTGATGTCTTTGTAATCAAGCAAACTAAAAAAACACAGTCGTCATCAATGTTGTATTTGTCATGTAGCTTCCTGATATGGAGTAGATGAGCCCTATTTTTTATGTTGCGGTTTGAAGGTCATTTGAGGTCACTAGAGGTCAAAAACTGAAAAATGTGTACTTGTGATTTCTTATAAATGCAAAACATTACAATTTCTACATTTGGTGTGGCACATTCTAATGCCAAGTACTTATACAAGGTCATTTGTGGTCATTTGAGGTCAGAAACCGATCAGATGGCAAAACCCAGGCGATTCCCTCGTTATCAAGCAGACCTACAAAATGCAAAATGCAAATATCAACATTGTCATATTTGTCATGTAGCTTCCTGATGTTGTGTAAGTGAACCTCATTTGCTGTGTTGTAGTTTCAAGTTAGTACTGTGTTGTTTGTCTTGTTGGTAATCCAGCCCTGTTGTTTGCTTGGATTTTAACACAGGATGAAACTCTTGAAAATGCCAATGTTTATGTAGGCTCAGGTAGGACATAAAATCTTCATTGTACACAAATGCCAGCCCAATTGGGGTTACCTATTGAGCCAGCATATGACCTTGTTGGGATTATTTGGTATACCTAATACCTGTGTGTGTACCTGTATGTTTGATCAGTGCTATAAGGTTCCTCTTGTGGGATTTGGCAATCAGTGGCTCCAGTGTGTGTAGATGTGAATTATCACTGGAACAGTGGTGAAATGGATATTGATACATAGATTTTACAACAACCACCATCATTCATCATGTCAAATAGTGCAAGGAATCACACAGCATCATTGCTGTCTTGTTTTTGTTTCAGTCCGATGAATCTGCTGACCAGGCTGCGGGTAATTTAAGAGACGCCATTCGTAGTCCACGAATACTGTTCATGGTCATCAACATGTGTTTTAATTGGTAAGCAGTAGATCGAGAAGCCCCTGCGGTGGCACGCTTTGAACGAATTTTTTAAAACCGCCAAAGTACCAGAGGCGTTGGTCCTTCGGGGCATGACCTACCATTGACAGCCACGTTAGTGCCACCTCTACCG
>JAODFY010000020.1:37130-57782 GCA_027580055.1 Paracaudina chilensis | reverse complement strand
TTATTTTGAGAAGTAGTTTGGTAAAAATGTTTCCGCCCAAATGGCGTGTGCAGGATTTCATAGCTAGGAGGGGGAGGGGTAAAAAATCTGATCCCCGACTGGATTTCTGCTGGGTGGGACTGAATAAAGCGTTACGGAAGGACACATACTAAGGGCATCTTTTATTTTTTAATTTCTACTTTCAAATTGGTCGACATTTTGGCAATTTTCCAAAAACCTTTAAACGGTATGTTTGTGTTCAACAAGGACACATATAATTTTGTTTAATCCAATCGGCCTCCAAAAAGGAAGCGGGCGGGGACGAGTAACAATTTTTTGGGTGGGACCTATAAGGGAAAAGTCGTATGCATAAGGACGACGGGAGGTACTATTTATATGGAAAATTAGCACCCACGCACCACATAAACGATATTTGTGATATATTTATAATAATTGACTTGACTTGTATATTATGATAAACCCTTCTTTGGTATGTCAACCCCGCCCCCCTCCCCCCCCCCAAAAACAAACCTTAAATCGTCCAAAACATTCATCAGAACGTCAAAAAAATCCCAAATTTCCTTGAAGATGAAAGCACTTATGTACTCAACGCATACAGACGTCATTTCAAGTTCGTCCTTATTCCTACGACTTTTATTCGTATGAATAGTGACAACATTTTTTTTTACTTGTACATTTCTATTGTTCTGTACACATACGACGTACAACACATAGTGGCATACCTTATTTAAACCTTCTGTAACTTTTGCATATTATATTGCAGCAGTAACCAATCAAAACGTAGAATAGGTTTAGCACAGCCAATCACACACTTCGTGCGGCAAATTTAAAACACAATCAACATACCAATGTTAGTTTAGTACTATATGTACTACCGTACGTGTGCATGTAGTAAAGGTATATCAAACACCACACGGAGTTCGTACGGTACGGCGAAGGTTATTCTGCTATACCACCGAAGAACGTTACACGTAAAAAGCAAAGGTTAATTTAACACCGAATCACATTCACAGTCTGCAGAAACAAATCGCGAAATATCAAATAATTTTACCTCATTCACAATTGACAGAATGTCTCTCTCAAGCCAGATTTACTATTCTGACAAATATTATGATGATCAATATGAATACAGGTTCGTATTTTCGATACGGTTTGTCGAACGACCGACTGATTAAAATCAGCCCAGGCCTTGCGCTGCCTAGCCTAGGCCCTAGGCATAGGTTAGACCTAACGTTAGCCTAGGCCTAGGTTAGGCCTAGCCTACGTTAAATACTAACGTAGGGTAGGCATACTTTAGTTTAGGCTACAATCCACGAGAAAATGGATTGGACAAATAGTAATTGACCAGCCTCCTTTTTGAAATTTTGCCATCAGCGCGCCCACTCCCAGATTCAATGTTGTAGCAAAATGTGTTTAGAACCTGTAAGTTCGTATAATTGATGCGGGGAGCAGGGTTTGTCCAATTTATTTTTGTCAAGGATTGTCTGAATTGTGTACAAAGTTAAAAGCATTGGTGGTAACATGAGTCTGCCACCGAAGGTCATTTGTAATCCAGAAATTGTTACAATAAAATGGATATTAATTTTTAACATTGTCAACTTGTTTAAAAATATATGTTTTCTTCTATAGCCTATGACAAAAGATTAGTAAATTAGGTGAGCTAAATTTGGATAAATAGAAAAAAAATTCAACAGCCTAGGCCTACCATTTCTGCAGTTTTGCATGAAGGGGGTGCGTTGAGTCAGTCACTCAGTCAGTAATATTCCAATATTTTTTAATAAAAGTTGATGAACAGTGAAACAGATTTTTTCCCTTCCAGAATGTGAAATCATTTAAACACAATTTTATACAGACTTAATTTAAGAATGTTTTATTTTCAACTGCTCACTGAGGACTTCAACTGCAGAGATTTTTAACAAACAACCATAAATTTTACATAAAATGTCCTTTTTGGGTAGGCCTATATTAGGAATGTTTTGACTGTTTATATTTACAGCTTTGCTCGCTCATACACATTGCTAGTTTTTATATTATATGTGGTGACCGACTCAAGGTACCGACCGACTCAAGGTACACTGAAGTCTGAAATACTATATGTGACTTGTAGGAAGGGCATTTCAGACAAAATAAAATCAATGCTAGCTTAGAGTCAAATAAATTCAAACATAGGCCTAGCCTAGGCCTATTGCAAGTGTCAACTTGGATTACAAGGAAGTCCTGAGTAACTACAGGGCTCCCAGCCTTACCTGGAAAAGTCATGGAATTTAAAAAAGATTCTTTAAATCCTGGAAAAGTCATGGAATTTGAGGCAAAATGCTTCAAATCCTGGAAAAATCCTGGAATTTGATTAGCCAAAGAGACAAAGTTTCATTTTATGTCCAAACACGGAAGAATTGATTGGCTATGGTGGCTTTTTAGTGTGCTTAGGTGGTTTTGGTACATGAACTAAAGCATCTCAGCACTAAAAAGCCAAAAGGGAGTAGCGCCCCTTGCCTCCAGAGCTGTTTCTCCTATTACATCACAATGTGGCCTAAGCTAACATTATTGTGTAAAAGGAATGTTCCCATTTGCAGATGCATCAACTGGTATTTATATATGCGAACAATATAACACTGCATTTCCAGTTGACTTAAGGTTTAGCATGAATAAACAACCAAAATACTGTAAATGTAAAGTTCACACAGGCATAAGGGAAGGCTCACAAATCTAACCCGGCAGACATCCCCAGTGATGTCATGCACTGAAGCATGGCATCACTGGGGATTTCTGCCTGGTTGGATTTGTGATACTTCCCTAAGGTGAGGAATGGATGGCTGTAAGGGGTTGGAAAGGAGGCCATTTTATGCCTTTGTGATACTTTTACATGTTCACATTAAACTAAGTGTAAACACTGCTGTAAACTGGTGTAAAAAGTACAGCTTTCAGTTAATCTAGTTCAGTACTGTAATTACTGTTCTTTTGTCTGGACTGGAAATAAGTAAACGTTTTCATCCTGGAATTTTGAAATTTCATCATGGAAAAATCATGGAAATATCATGGAATTTTATTTTCTTGGAATGCTGGGAACCCTGCATTGTGAAGATGCTTTAAAAGTACTGTCAGATTTTATGGACTTAAAGTCCCCAGAAAATCGTATCAAACTGTACTACTTAAATAATTGCTATCCGAAATAACGTAAAAGTTCAAAACTCTGCAGAAGACCTTGCACCTAGACTCCCATAAAATGAAAAATTGTCAAAAAAGGAGGGGCAACCCCCTCCCCCTTAACAGGGACGTACTTATATTGAACGGCGGTCAGTCTAAAAGGTCGTCAAAAATGGACCGACTAGGGTATATAATACATGTATGGTCTAATTGGTCAATTTATAATGATCAGAGACGATTCAGTTAAGAATTTGAATGACCTCAAATTACCCCTAAATTACATTTGTCCAAATAATCATGAACACACCGATGTCATCATTCCCCCATCATTTAGTGAGCATTGTGGCTAAGGTTCATCACCATCCAATGATACCTGAGTGAGCATTGTGGCTAAGGTTCATCACCATCCAATGATACCTGTACAAGAAGCATTTGCACAAGTGTGGAAAGACAGGAGGATAGAGTGATAGATGGAGTATGATCACATAGGCTTAATTAGCCTCGCAAATATGAGCCAAAATTGAGGAGAGGTAGCTACTTTGGGGCCATTTATGCATTGTTAAGTCAGCAAATCTAGTAACAAATTAATGTACAACCCCCTCCAAAAGCTTCAATTGGTACTTCTGGTTTTGCTCACTGCAACTTCATAGAATATTCACTTAACTTCTTCAACCTATTCAACTACTCATTGAAATTCCAATGTTCTCTGAACAAAAATGCTTGGAAACTAAAATGAAAGTTATAATTACCATTGTTCATTCATCTCTTTATTCGCAGGAGGAAATGGGAGACCGTGTTAAGTTTGCAGCCTTTTATTTAGCCTTTGTAGTGGCTGCCTATGCTGTAAAGTAAGTAACACTATGTGTGATGTTTATGCTAGTGACAGCAATGCCCCTCAAAAATGCCATTGTAGAATGATCCCTATTGTTATTGGTAGGGGTCAAATGTCATCTGAGGTCACCAGAGGTCAAAAGGTGAAAACTTGTAAAAACCATAGCTTCACTAAGGAAACTTCAATTGAGTTCATACTTGGTATATATGTTAGTCATGGTGAGTAGATGATCCCTATTGTTATTGGAAGGGGTCAAAGGTCATCTGAATTCACCAGATGTTAAATACTGAAAATATTGTAAACACTGTAACTTGTCAAGGGAAACTTCAATTGAGCTCATATTAGGCATATATTTTACTCATAGTGAGTAGATGGTCCCTATTATTTTGGTAGGGATCAAAGTTCATCTGAGTTCATGAGAGGTCAAATAGCCAAAAAAAACTGCTAATTGTCAAGGGAAACATCAATTGGGCTCATATTTGGCATATATGGTAGTCATAGTGAGTAGATGTTCCCTATAATTTTAATTAAGATCCAAACGTCATGTGAGGTCACCCGAGGTCAAATACTGAAAACATTGTAACTTATCAAAGGAAACTTCATTTGAGTTCATATTAGGCATATATGTTAGTCGTAGTGAGTATATGGTCCCTATTATTTTGAGGAGTACTTAATTGACCTTATTTGATGATTTTAATGCCAAAGGCAAGGAATCACAAAGCCCTCGGCTCTTGTTATTGCTAAAACCATGACCAGGTAAACTACAATTGAAACTTAAAATGATGTACAATTGTTATGCATGACTGGAGTTCAAAGGTCCAAATGGTTCAAAGCTTATACTGTATTTGTGTTGCGTGTTCATAGCAGAATTGGATTGTGTTATGTTGAATTTTCATAGCAGTAGCTATTATGGTTGCTTATGGATATCAATTTTGGAAATCAATTCACATTTTAATTTAAGCATCTGGCAACATTTGTGACATCACAGGTGCACACTGCACCCCCAAAAAGGTCTTATTCTTAATAGTTTGATTGGTGACTTTTCCCTTGAAATATATTATCTATATAAATACAATATTCAAGCTATTTTCCCCAAAAATATTACAAACTTTGGCATACCAATTCAAATTGGTATGATAAAAAGCATAAAATTCCAAGTGAACTGATGACATTTACAAATGTTGCCAGGTGCTTTACTAAAAAAAAAAAAAAAATCTCACAAAAACTAAAATTGCTATTGTAATATTGACTTTGACCATTGAGTGTCGGTTTTCACTGGATTATACTTGTGAAGGGGGTAGACACTCTCACCCCAAGATGAAATTCGTCAACCCCCCTCCCCATGTTTTTATTTTTGTGTGTGATTGGTCAAAGCCCATTCTGTAAGAAGTAATGCAAATGATGAGATGACCAGACAGGCAGATTGCTATCATCTTCAGAGAGTCGAGAGTTGTTAAAACTTTAAACGATCTAAATTCACAGCGCTAACGACTATACTTACCCCACTCATCACTAATACAATGAGCATTACCAACCGATCTAGCATATTTGCGGAGTGGGAAATTGGTCATGCAACATTACTACACCCAAAATGCCATCTTTTCCCCTCCGTTCAAACTTTCCACGTGGGAAAGTAAATTCTTTTAATGATTGAATTCTTTCTGTGCAGGTCAAGTGTACACCGGTGGTAAAATACGACTGGGAGAGCAGATATTATGTTGGTAACATGGTCGCCGTCAACAAATACTACGTGGTCTATGTCTTGAAACGTAAGTACTTGCTCTGATGTCACTGGCAGGTGTCATCATACTTAGTGTTGTACTAAAGATGATGATAACTTTGTGTGACTGCTCAAAACAGTGGTGGACATTACTTCTCACAGGTATTTGTCTTGGGGGGTTGGGGAAGAGGAGGGGGCAATGATTGCAAGTGGGGGCTGACCACAGGTGGGGGATGAATAAGTGCAAATTGATGTAATTCAAAACATTGGGATATGTACCCCCTTCCCCATGGTTCTCTGCCCATGGGTCTAATCATTAACCTTATATTCTTGATACTCCTATACAAGAACCGTCACCACAGACATGTGACAGTGTTTTCGATCACATTGCATTACAAGATAGATAAAAGTCAAGATTGGGATCAAACTTAAACCTTGACGCGCAAGACTTGTATATTATTATTTAAGCATTGTCGCCTTAGATTAAAGTAGCTTTACGCACATTACAAGATAGATAAAACTCAAGATTGGGATCCAACTTGAGTTAAACATTGACACAAAAGACTGGTGTATTATTATAAGCGGTGTCGCCTTAGATTAAAGTTGCTTTACGCACATTACATGATAGATAAAACTTGAGATTGGGATCCAACTTGCGTTAAACATTGACACAGAAGACTTGTGTATTATTATAAGCGGTGTCGCCTTAGATTAAAGTGGCTGTACGCACATTACAAGATAGATAAAACTCAAGATTGGGATCCAACTTGCGTTAAACATTGACACAGAAGACTGGTGTATTATTATAAGCGGTTTAGCCTTTAGATTAAAGTCGCTTTACGCACATTACAAGATAGATAAAACTCAAGATTGGGATCCAACTTGCGTTAAACATTGAAGCACAAGACTCATGTCTTATTATAAGCAGTGTCGCCTTAGATTAAAGTGGCTTTGTGCACATTACAAGGTTGGTAAAACTCAAGACTGGGATTGGGATTGAGATCCAATACGATTCAAGCGTTGACTCAAAAGACTTCCTATACAAGCTTTGTCACCATAGTCTTGGGATTAAGCACATCACATTCCCAGGTTATTTACTTAGTTCAATGATGGTCCCAGTTTGACTTTGGGTGGGACTAAAAAAGTGTGGTATGTACCCCCTTCCTCCAGAATCTCTGCTCCAGTCTCAAGAACCTATATTTTTCCTTTCCATTTTTGAAAAAAAGGTCTACCTTTTTTGCTATCAGGATTTTGTTTAATTTTCTTTATATATAAAGTTTCGACTGGATATGGTGTGCGGGTATTGAGCAGGAACACCCCAGAGAGGGCGCTGTTGAAGGGCTTTACCGAATTGCTTGTGGACATGGCCTTCTCCCACTACAACTCCAACCTCCTGGCTTGCGTGGACAGGGTGGGGGCACTCTCTGTTTGGAAGTTGTTCGACGAGGAAGGAAAAATAATGTATCCTTGTTTTCATGCCATTCTTTTTTTTTGTGGGTGGGGGAAGGGAAGGGGAGGGGGATCTGCATTCTGCATACACCAAAGAAAAAATCTAGTTAGTAGGTACAGTCACACTGCAAGAATTAAAGAATTTTCAATGGATGTCTGCAGACAATAATATAAATCGCTTTTGTTTTACAGTGTGCAATTTCTAAAAAAAAACACAAAAAAACGGGTCATTGAACCAGTTATATAAATCTGCAGCCGAAGAAAACTCATAAAAAACTAGTGTTAGGATTGGTAAAATGAGTTTTTATGTCACAAACTTTATACTAATTTCATTAAAAAAAAAACTTACAAAGAGAAATCATACATTGCAGATCGCAAAGTAATTTTTTAAATGGAATTTGTCCTTTGTTGGATCAAAGTCTGGCGGTATTTTTTAAATGTAATAATTAACAACCGGCAATCTCCCTTCCTCTTTAATGTCATCCTTGACTCTCCCGATTCAGGAACAAACTCATCCTGTCCGTAGAGGGGGACTCGATGCCCCCCAGCGAGTACCACCGTGTGGTTTGGGGTCCTTACCTTCCCGAGGACCCAACCTCACAGGAACCAGAAGGGAGCTACCTTGGGGTGTCCCATGACAGCCAGGTCAGTGCCCCCTCTCTATATTATGAGATTAGTCAAGACTGGGGTTCAAACTTGTTGTATTGTTGTTGCCTCCTGAAAAGTCCATTGCAATGTTACTAGCTCCTCAGGCCACTACTCTAGGCACCTTAGTCTACAGCCAATAATAGCCAATAAATTTGAAATTTTGCAAACATCATTCCTGCCCGTCGGGCTTAACCTAGTGAAATTTATGCTAACGGTCTACTGGGATCCAAACTGAGTCAAACATTGTTTTATGAGACTCATATGCAAGCATTGTTGCCTTAGACTTGTGTCAGTGGCTCAGTACAAATTACATAATACCAGATTAGTAAAACTCAAGACTGCATGGGATCCAAATTGAGTCAAACCTTGATTAATAAGACTCATATACAAGAACAATAAGGTTTTTGATGCCTCCATCTTACCTCATCTTATTATATATGCAGTGCCAGTGTGGTACCACTTCATACATAGCTAAGGACAAGAGGAGGATTAAGAGTTTCTTGAAGTATTGTGGGAACATATTTTGCTTAGAATATGATATTTATTAGGCATGCCAAAAATATACTTGCCTGCGAAAATCACCCCCTACATTTTGAATTAATTTCCCTGTGCAATTAGACAAGTTATAATTTGAGAAACCCAGCAATCTAGTTTTAGAATCACCCTTTTTAGAAACTCTTTCATCTATAGAGCTGCACTTTTCATTCAAAAAGTTTTAGAATCTTTATTTTAATCTTATTAATCTTCCATATCTTATTAATCTTAATATAGTTACAATTATATTCATCTTTTATATATGTTTAAATTATTTAATCATATTAATATTTATTAATCCTATTTATAATTTCTACAATTATACTGGAATAAATGAAAGGAAAAAATATACAAGAATTATTGTCCTTTGGGTCAACCTCGCATCTCAAAACTGGAATAATTTGCCCCATGAGTCAGGACTTGGGAGGGGGGCGGGGGTCCATGGGTTGGTGCACATTGCATTACAAGATTAATCAAGCACACGACTGGGGATTACCTGAGTAGGGGACTCGGTTGCAAGGAAGTATTGTCCTTCAGGTCAAAGTGAGGACTTGAGACTGGAGATCCATTTGAGTTTGTGTGGGACTATGAGACAGGACTCTGGTCTATGGGGTTTGTGCATTAGAGTCAAATTCAAGACAGGAGGATGAACTTGACTGTGTGGGGTACTCAGATGTAAGGAAATATTGTCCTCCAAGACACAAAGTTAGGACTTGAGACTGGAGAACCATTTGAGTTTGTGTGGACTATGAGACAGGACTCTGGTCTATGGGGTGTGTTCAAATTGTATTACAGTCAAACTCAAGACTGTGGATCAACTTGACTGTGAGTGGGATGCGGCTGCAGGTGTTGTCATCATAGACTCAAGGTAGTGGCAGTTTGTACAATACAAATGTAATAACAGGGCATGTTTACAGCCATCAGTTGGGAGGAGGGGGCATGAAGCCTCTCATCAGATTTGGAGCATAAGTTTGTTATTTGCAGCGGCTTCATGCTTGGTCAATGGCGGAAAATACTTTTTTTCCCTTGAGCCAAATCCCCCAAGGGCAAAATGTACCTCCGAAGAAAAGTAAATTTTCTTGTTTTTTTGTTAACCAGGTGGAGCTGTGGGACATTGAAGAGGACTTTATGGAGACACTTGAACACCCAGTGTCCAAGGAGCAGGTCGCTAACTCTTTCCTCATGATAATGAATGGCCACGATAGGGTAAGTACCACCACGGTCTGTGCGTGGTGTGTTTCAGGGGCTTTAGTGCTGTTTGAGTACGTTGAGTACGTTCCTTCGGGATATGGAAAAGACGATAGTAAATGCTGAGTCACGAGAAAGGTCATGTGGATGATATTTTTTTGCAAATTAGGCCCATTAAAAGGAAAAAACTAAGAAATGGAAACTGGTTGGATGTAGTCGAGGCCACAGAACTACATGATTCCATGAAGGAACCTGGGACATTGCATATTGAAGTCGCTGGAGGTTGAAGCTAGCAGGCCCAGCACATTCAGCCATAACTTCAAATCACAATATAGGATCATCATAAAACTAAACAAAATGTCCTGTCAAAGGTTGCCAGTAACATTACAAATTAATGTGTATACCAGTTAAGTCTGGCTTTACATTTATTATTTAGGCCAATCCTTTGGTATTTTCCAACACATAGCAAAATGTAAAATATGTAAAAATATATTAGAACTAATAATCAATGACTTTAAGTGTAGTTTCTTAGACGGCGTGTCGTTAGGGTGGTTTTGACAGACTTGTCGGAAGTCGTAAGAACCAACGGTAGATTTAGCCTAACAAAAATTCTATCCACCTTGATATTATGATTGTTATGAATTTAATCTACAAACTACTTCTAGAGTACATACGATCTTCATTTCGTTGAATTGTGAGCGTTATTATAGTTACATCTTTAAAAGCAAATTAATGGTTTTATGCTGCACTCATGTATCCTACCGTTAGATAGGTATGCAAAAACGTGGTGTAGGACTGTGTTTTTGGTAGACACTGGTAATTTCCGGGAGTTGGGGCTGAAATTGTGGCTGCTAGTTTCAAACTGCGCCTGCGGTCACTTAAACACAGTGTGTTAGCAGGTAGGTTGAAGTTACTTCTATGTCATGTAGTTCTGTTGTCCAGGCCCTGTGGGAAAATCACTTTGGATGGGTGTTTATATGTGAAGTATACACATTTAGCAATTCTAGACTACATGGATGCATAATGTGGGGTTTACCTGTACGGTTAAATTGTACTGAACAGTTTGTGTACTAGTTCCACAACCAAATATTGTGATATATATATATGTTTCCATTTCCTGTTACAGCTAACCACTAGTTAGAGGCATAATTTCCATGTTTAATTTGTAAAATGTAAATTCTGTTTTATCACTCTGTATTGTCACTGTCTCTGTTAGTTCTGTTTTGTTTGAACATTAATACTTTTTCAATTTTGTAAAAAAAATAATATATATTTTTTTAATGTGTTATTTGTTTTGCGTTTTTCTGTGCCGCTGAAAGGTTGTGATATTAACCCCTTTTTTTAAGGGGGACACTATTTTATCTGCCAAATTACCCCATGACAAGAAAATATGTCTTAGAGAAAGTTATATTTTGTTGGGCCCTAGCAATGACTGCCACATTCCATTTCTACCCTAGGAAATAACGGACCTTGCCGTCGCGCCCGACGGGTCAGTCATGGCCACTGCCAGCCTCGATGGCGCAGTGAAATTTTGGAGCATGCAGTGGGACTCCACCGACTCCCCTCGGAGACTCCATAAGTTTGAGCCCCACGAGGGCCGCCCTGTCTCGAGCCTCCTCTTCTGTGACAACCACAAAACACAGGATCCGAGGTAAGGAGTGATGTCTCGTTTTCATTTGGTGCAGGTCGAAAGAAATAGTCCAGTCAAACCCCCTCCCCCAAAAAGAGGAAAAAACACTTGATGGGGAAGTCACATCACAATGGCATTTTTGGTGCCTCTCAAAATTTGACATCACCGACAAAATACTGCAGTGCCCTTGAGTTTGTGCCGTCGATGCCCCTTCTGTTAGAATAAAAAATTTCCTTTACGGTTATATAGTAAATTATTTGGTTGGTTGCAAAATACTAAGCTGTGCCGTCGGTGCCCTTTGAAAATCTGGAATATGCACCGTCGTGCCCTTTAATTTGAGTGCATATGCTATGCCCTTTTTGAAACAGGTAGAGTCCTGATCAAAGTCTGGTCATAAAGGGAATTTCACATACTTCCCCATGAACTTTGTCAGTGGTCAAATCTCCATACTTAGATTTCTAGCATACTCGTGGTGGGAGTTGTTTAACCTTTCAAAAACGTAAACTCAGCAGTCGTTGACATGTCAGTTAGTAGACGAACATCCTTGGCAAAAAAAAAAAATGAATGAAATCTAAAGATTCTTTAAGACGATTAATTATATTGGATACAATTTTTATATCGGATACGATCCTTACATATCTGGGCCCCAAATTTCTCTCAAATAGCGTCGCGTATTGGAGATTCCTCCTCACCGGGGCCGACTTCAACTCTGAGATTAAACTCTGGTGTACGGTCTCGTGGAAATGCCTTCAGGTCATCCGTTTCCTGACCCCCGAACCCCGGCCGTGCCTTAAAGTCTCCCTGGACCAAAGCGCATTGTTCCTTATGGCATCGGACATTAAGAGAAAGGTATCCCGTCTTACAAGTTTCAGTTTGGCTCGACTATTATTCAGCCACCTTTGTGACATGTTTAATACAATATTCAATGTTTTTAATCAAAGTAAATTATGTAGCTTGTTGTTTTTATTGGTGGTCTAATATGAATATGAAAGGAAAAGTAAAAGTTTACAACGGAATATCATAATTGTAAATTAATTCAATTAATATCCATGAAAGGCTTTCCTAATATTTGAGAATGGCCTGTGGTTAAAGAGCCTAGATTTTTTAACAATTCTAAGAATTATTGTAAATATTTTTCACTAATCTGTCCAATTAATTTTACTAAACTTCACTATTGATTCCACTAACCTTCTCCTACGATTTCATCTAATCTGTTGCAATACTTTTCCGCAGGTGTTCTACATAATGAAGTTGTTCCAAGACCCCAGCAAAGGACGATCCCATTTCAGCTCCATCTCGGAGTTTGTCCTCAACGAGCCGATGCTCAACTTTTGCATCGCCGCGGCCGGACAGGTCAGCAGGAAACCGGGGGAGGAAGAGGACGCAGAAGAGGCTCAACTCTCCGGTAAGGGGGGGGGCGTCGGAAGGTTTCGACTCGATCAGAAAACTTTTGTTTGGAGTGACATCCACCAGAGCAGGTGGCATTTATCCCCACATTTGAATATTTTTTTCAATGTCTGTGTATTTGATGCCAAAACAATAGTGGTGTGTTTATATGTCAAAAACCTTTTGGCATACTTTTACAATGAAAGTATTCAATTTGAATTCAGAGCAATTTATTAAGAGATGGCCATAGCTGACTGGAAGGTCACGTCATTGCTTGTGGCATTTGATTTGTTGTGTGTTACTTTTTGTGCCATCAAGACGAATGACTCTTCTTCACCAGATGGTGAGATTGCGTAATCACATGCGACACAAATTCAAACAATGCAGGCTAACTAGCCAAAGGAAACAGTCGGGTAAGGAAGTTGTTATACTTACTGGCTTCTCGGCCAACATGTTGCAGATGGATGACGCTTTTCACAAGGCAGCTGGCTGAAGCAAACTGCCTGGTGTGGGGGCCAGAACTGTAGAGTTTTCATTCTGTGCGGGCAAGTGACTCGTGATTTCTAGTCGATGCACGGCCGTGTCTAAGTTTCAAATATATGATATAATCCCCCCACCCCACCCTGTGATTCTCTCTCGCGTCCCCTAATATCCGCTGTGTGCAACATAACTTACTTTTGTTTGCGTATGATGGGTGAACAACAAGCAGATGAGGTTAGTGCATTTTGATAGACATCGAGAAGCATCCTACTCAAAGTTATGTGCATCCATCTAATTGATACGGAGTGGCACACGTCCCTTCATGAATTGTGGGATGACGGCATCCACGTTTTCCCTTTGAACGAATTCAATTCATTTTGAGGTTTGGATTATTTTTAACTGTTGGGGTGCTTGCAGTTCAATTTGCTTCACATGCGTGGTCAGATCTATGGCCAGCAAAATTTATCAAAATTAAGAAAATATAAAAAATTCACAGCAAAATCAACCTCGATCCTGATTTAACATGTTTTTGTTTTTCAAAAGACTTTGTCAGGTGCAAAAATATTGGCAGGATAAGAGTCCTCCAAAGCCATGAAAATCAGCTCAAACCCAGGAGCTTCAACCCCTGCCAGGGTGGACCCAATGGACCCCACCAGGGGCCCTAATGTGGGCCTTGGTCCCCCCGGCATTGATTGCTCACTTTCTACGCTCGCCATCATCCACCCATGTAATTAGCAGGCCCACTTGGTTTCATTTTTACCACGTTACCACGCTGGGGTGTTCCTTTCCTTGTCTTAATATTTGATACAAAATTGGTGGTGATGATTAGGCCAAAAACATAATTAACATTAAATATTAATTCAACATTGAATTCACAGAGTGTAATCTGGAAGCTAAGGCCTAAAACTTAATGGAGAGTCCTGAAAAAAAATTGAGAATTGTTTTGGAAATGTTACCATGACGATGAATCATGACATGGAATTTCTCCTTTTTCTTGCGTCAGGTGAATTTGGAGAGGAAGGGTCCAGTATGGATAACAACACCGCATCAGACGACGCAGCTGTTCTCGTCAGCATGTTCTGTGTGTTCTCAAGGTAACCCACTGCCTCGCTGTACCATTAAAATGACAGAATACTGTCGTGTTTTCATTTTGTTATAGTCATCACCCGATTGTAAAGTTTGCTCTCTTGGCCAAGACTGAGCACATTCGAAAAGAAATACCAGTGAGAGTGAAATGAAAAAATGAATGAATGATTTCTTACAACTGTTGAACTAAAACCTGTACCGTCAAAGGTTGTTTTTCTGCGATGGATGACAGTGTCTTTTGTTTTTTGCTTGCTAGGGCTTTGCAAGATCTACGAGTTCGTTTCCATCCGCACTCTTCGATTGAGAATGACGTTGTCGCAGCTTCACTCAGTACCACATCCAGGGAGGATATTGGTCAGTATCCATGGGAACGTAAAATAAAGAACTGCTTTCAGTAGGAATCAGTTTTAAGTCAAAAAATTGTTTGCACCAGGGAAGCTACTGCATGAAAACACACAGAGGCTTACGATAACTAAATAAATCCCAAATTGTGAAAACAAATCACAGGGGAAACATAGTTCACTGTAAATCTTGAACCAAATATAACTTGTGTGTTAGGCTAAGCAGCCTAGTTGTATACATCAACAAAACACAACTTGGACCATGTAAGTCCTGATTCCTCATATACAGTATTTAAAAAAAAAACACTGAAAGCAAATCACACACACACTTCATTCATCAGATATTCTTATTTGTGTGTTAGGCTATAAAGCAGCCTAGTTGTAACACCTAATATATTTTGATCACTAGAGTAAAAAAAATACACTGCAAAAACACCACACATACTAAAAAAAACATATCAATTATGGAAACACTGAAAAGAAAAAACAACTGAAATGGTAAATGTCCCTTCCAAAAGGTAGTATTATTGAAAAAAACAAAAAAAATATATAATATATATTGTATTTTAGGAGTAGCCGGGATGCGGTTAAGGGGCTGAAAACCCCCTCAGGTATTCTGAAAAAACAGCCCATTTTTTAGTCTCCCAGTAAATATGAGAGAGACGTTAGACTCTATGTCTAGCATACTTGGAGTATAGGCTGTCATTGGTTTCCCAATATTCAATTTTATCTTAAGAGGTCGAAAACACCCCCTAAATACCCCACAGATAGGTATTTATGTTTTAGGTTGGCCTTTAGGAAGCTGAAAATGGCCACATTTGATAATGATATGTGAATGTATATGCATTTGTATTCTTGTTGTTGCAGCATTACAAGACGGTCTATCTGACTTCAGTGCTGCTGAGCAGTCCACAGACGCAGAGGGCTCTCAGCCAGACTTGATTGGGGGTATCTCGCCAGCACACCTCGAGCTACAGCCCACCCCCGCACAGTCCATGACCAGCAGCAGCTTCACCTCCGAGTCCACGGGGCAGTCCACGGGGCAGCATTTCCTGATGACCCCCGATGCCCTGAGGAGTGGGAGTTTCAACCAGAAGGACATCAGTACCCTCCAGGGGCTGCGGGACAGCGCCTCTAGCTCTGCAAGCAGCTTCACCCAAGTAACCAGGACGAACATGAGTACGGTGGGGGACATCATGAGTCCCCAGCCCTCCTCCGGTCCCGACGGGTCCCTGACCATCACCCCCAGCTCCCTCCAAGACCCGTCGCCAAACTCCAGCCGTGTGCTGACACCCAGCCAAGTGCCATTACCCCTGAGCGCATCGGGGTCCAGAGACACAAGTCTCCTAGCGGCGGATGAGGAAGACACAGTCCCCAAGTCACCCCCAAACACCCCCGAAGAGGGGGACCATGCCCACATGAGCCGCCTCTCGGGCGCGTCAGCTGAGGACCTCGCAGAGAGGCTCCACCAGCACCCACGGCTGGAGAAGCGCCTCTCTGACTCCAGCGCGGAGGTGGCCAAGATACTCCAGAACGAAGACAGCCAGGAGCCGGAACATTGGGATGACGGGGACCGGCAGGGTGACGATGACACCCCCCTGGGCCAAACGACATTCCCCGACTCGGAGGTGAAGGTCGGGGACCTGGTCGACTTGTCGTGTTCCCCGATTGTGGCATCCCCGGGGAAGGAGAATGACGACGAGGCCGCAGGAAAGGACGCGACGGACAGCAAAGATGAACTACCCAAAGAAACGGAGCAAAGGTGAGATGAGGGTCCAATGAAAAATGAAACTACCTCTCAAATAAAGACGATTTAAAGAGGGAGTGATCCAATTCAAGATGAAGGCTTTCTGTTGTATAAAAGGAAAGAAAAGTCTCATTACATTAGTTTGTTTTCTTGTGAACAACGGGATCCACTTTTCTCACAAAGTGCAGATCCCAGCAAAGAAAAAACACCCTTGCTGTACATTTACCTTGAATCATTCCCTTTAAGGTTGTTTTTTGTCAAAGGAAGTCCAGAAGCTCATTGTCTTGTGCGCCATTGCATCATTCATATGTAGATTTACCAATTTTAACCCGCTGCATGGTGTTTAATGGTTAATGCATGAGGCTGGGCATGAGAAGACGGATTGAAACATGTTTGGTTGGTAATGGTTCAGTCCAAAAAAAAACAACTAACCATGATAGTAGGTATAAAGCAATAAAGGCATTAAACTGATATAAGCTGTTAGTTAATGTATAATATTAAATAACATTAATGTTACCACTAATTGTCTTTTGAGCTCTGCATGCTCTCTCTCTCTGTGAATGTTTTTTTTTAATGAAACCTCAACCAACGTCAATCTTTCGGAAGCAGCACACTTAGAGCTAACTATGCAATTGTACTACATTTCTTTTACTCTCTTTTACTGTAGTGTTGGTGTGCCATCTCATTGCATTATATAATACATATTACATATTATACCAATTACCTGCTCAATCGTTAGGATTATACAAGTGTTTGAGCTGAAAACTTTAAATGATGTATTTGGTTGTTCACAAACAAAAAAACGTTTGGGGAGGGGGGGGGGAGTTGGGGGTGATTTCCTAAAATATACCCCATTTAACATATATCCTCACATCATTCCTTTTCAACATTTCCAGGGAGTGGCCTTCGGATATTTCCAGTGATGGTCGAAGGCCGTCCGTGGAGAGACTCAGCGGGGTGTCGAGCCGAAACTCGGTAGTTCTGGAGAATGGGGATGGCCAGGAACCCACCGCCCCCTCACCCAATGCAGCCAAGACAGCGCAGGCAGACTTAATAAATAGCAGCAGTGCCTCCGGGTAAGAGGGCTTGACCAACCAAAAAAAATAAAATAAAGATTTCCCATAACTGAAACATTCCGGAAACTTTACGACTAAAAGGATCGTACAGTCGCAATGATATCTGGTACATTCGGGCATGATTTTTGCCGAAATTTTGAGTTATCCTTCTGACAACCTGCTTTACAAATTTGGTTGTCCGAAAGAAACTTTGTTTGTCCAGGAAAATAATTAATAAAAAAAATAATCACAACGACGACAAAAATTCCACGCCCCCAAAAAAGGAATAATGATGCCTACATGTGTACTTTAGACTTGGGGTTGCAAGCAGCAAAACCTGCCAAATATTCAGAGTTTTTAATTGGCTCAGTTGAACACTTTTGAAACTATGAATGAACACATTCCTGTTGTAGTAACTTCAAATACAACTATAAACACCTCAGGTGAGAAAGTTTGCTACCATGTTCATTAAATTAGGAATCTGTGAGTTTTCGGTGTCAACGGAAACTCATGTGAATTTGCTACTTGCAGCCCAACCTTTAGGTTCACATTTTTCAAGCTTAGATCACTCTTCTTTATTTCTAAGACCATGTGGGGCTTGGAGAAACCTTTTAATCCTACAGAGGTTTTGTTCTTACTAAAAAATGTTTTGTTTTCTATTAGTGGTTTCTATAAGTCGTAAGATGTGAATTCCTCGGATGATGAGATGAGTGTAAATTTTTTAACACTGACTCCCTATGTACGGGTGAAAACTCCACCATAAAATTATTTTTGGTCGATATAACGATACGTCAAATATCGCTGTCTTCACAGTTGTATGCAGTGTTGTAGCTAGAGTAAATTTAGAGATGGCTAAATCAAACTTGATTGCCGGCTAATTTCATGGGTGCACGGACAGGGGTGGCACAATTATTAAATAAAATATTTGAAAGGGAAAATTCACGGATTGAATAGAGTAAAAGAAAACTTGTAGTTACCATGCACGTCTCTGGTGTTCTCCTTGGTCGACGGCAAAATGCAACACGCGCAGTTATGGCCCAATTTCTTCGCAAATAGTGCGATTTATGGTGTGAAAATCCAGGGAAAAACAATGGGAACGAATGTCAAAATCTATTTTTGGCCTCAAACTTTACAACTCTTGTCCATGAGATTTGCGATTGGTCAAAGCCCCTAACACAAAATCACAAATGCATAGCAACATAACCTGACCAGTCTAGCAGTTTTCTAAAACATATTTGGGCCGAGAGTTCATTATATTTTACCTTTCAATATCGAGCCAGTTGGTGATTCCAATTAACCCACGGACAAATCTGCTATATCGCTGCGATTGGGGGAAAATAACAACCAACATCAGCACCTACAAACACAAGGGATCATGTAGCTTTACTTAAGTCATTTAAAAAAATCGTTGAAATCGACCTGCCGAAAGTAAGATTCAGAAGAAACATTAAGTAGTTTTGGATTTCTGGTTGTAGGACGTTGAATGACGATTCCTAAATTTCTTACCGAACACAAACGTACTATCCTACCACATAGGCCCAATTCATCTTTTGTAATAATTCATCTGTGTAGGCTTCGTTCTCCTACCCATCGTGATTACCCACAATACATTGCACTCAACGACCATGAAACTGGCTTATACAACAAATTTTTCCTTCACCTGGGCCGTCAGTTGTTTTCAAATGTTTACTTAGTAAATAACTGTTGCTTACAACAAAGCCAGTTACCATTTCTTTACACCAGTTTATTTTCATATGGAGTTACTTTTACACCGAGAGCTAGTCTTGATTATTTCATACGGATTCACCTTTGCGTTACAGTTCTGAGAGTGATAACGGCGGCGGCGGGGATGTACGGAAGGGTCCCAGACGAAGGAAGTCCCGCGGCAGCCACGAGGGGGATCAGCAGATATTACAAGAGATGCGCGAGGTGAGTAATAATTCGGCCCAGCTGTCAATCACCCCTGACGGTGGGATTATTTTTTCTCCTGTGCGAGAAAAATGCCCACGATGACATAGTCGTGTCGATCTTTACTTTACTATGCTTTGTAAAATTAATATGAAGTTAAAAATGGAAAAACAAACCAACAGGGTATAAATCTTAGCTTATATGAAAGGATAAAGTGATACACAGGTATTAGAATCTTGTGGACGTGTTTTGCAGCAGGTCATTCGAACAATGGTTAGGGTATGGTCAAGGTTAGGGTTAGGACAAAGAAAATTTCAATAGAATCGTTGGACTTGATGTAAAACCCACATGTGTGTGTGTGTGTGTGATAACAACCCACCTTGCAGGTTTAATTGTTGTTTGGTGATATAGAAATATATATATATAAATATTGTTACTTAAAGAACATTGGTGGTGAAATAAGTGGTTAGGAAATTGGGCCTGTGGTCACAGGAGCGAATCCTCGGCAAATGGGTCACATTTAGGTGTCTTGAGCAAGACACAAGGGTCACTCTTTTGACCCAGGTGTATGGTTTGCCTGTAGTTCTATCGGTAACATTTTGAATTAAATCTCTTCTTCCCACTATAAAACTAAACATGCTTGTCAATATATGTGTATATGTGTATATATATATATGTGTATATGTATATATATGTGTTTATGTGTATATTTATGTGTATATATATTTCAATATTATTTTTTGTTTTAATTGGGGGCAGATCAAAGATAGTCTCCGCCAGCTGATGACCACCTCCCACCAGCAGCAGGAGGAGATGAAGAAGCTGAGACAGGACCTGACCAAGTCCCAGCAGTCTAACAGCATCATCCAGTCCATGAAATCCAGGATTGAGAAGCTGGAGAAAAACATCAACACCAGGGTGGACCACCTGGTAGCAGAACAGACCAAAGGGGAGAGTATCCTTGCAACATAAAAAAAAACAATGGTCTGATCTTGAACCCTTTGTCTGTGCCAGGGTTGTGCCCAACCTTTTTGGAACCAAGAGCTACCATTACTGCCTGTCTGCCAAGGTCTTCCAGTCCAAATAGGGAGCTGTATTACCAATGCCCACCCCATTGACTATTTTGACTAGGCTTCTCACAATGAACTGGGAATCGGTTGAAACTTGATGTGTGTGTTCCTCATAATGAGTACATGATCCCTCGTGTGTGTGGTGCAGATCCAAGGTATTTTGGGGTCAAAACTGTTGGGAGGTGTGAGCTCAATTTGGGCCAATAATAGACAATTTTAAACACGCTAAGTCAACCATGCCTGGTCAGATCCAAGTTCAAACTTGGTGTGTATGTTTCTCACTATGAATACAAGTTCACTTGATTTGACAAATTAATAATATAGCTGAATGGTATGCATTTGACAAGCAAGGAATCACTAAGCCCTTTGGCTTTCTGGTTAATGTTGTTTTGCGTCATTATTTTTATTATAACTTAACCCCCGATGACAATTCC
>JAODFY010000020.1:23712-37030 GCA_027580055.1 Paracaudina chilensis | reverse complement strand
CGACTCAATAGGGATAAGGTCAAGTTTAGGAAAGATGAGGTATCTTTCATGGGTCATTTGATTACTAGCCAAGGGTTAAAACCAGATCCAAGAAAGGTTGAGGCAGTCATTAAGATGCCAAAACCCACCGATGCGCAAGCAGTTCGGAGATTCATTGGTTTCGTAACATATCTCAGCAAATTCCTACCCAAACTAAGTGACGCATGCGAACCAATGCGCAAACTGACGCTGAAGGACACAGAGTGGTCCTGGCATGAGGTTCACGACAAGGCTTTCGATAACATCAAGAGCCTAGTCACCTCACAACCAGTGCTCAGCTACTATGACTCCGCAAAGGAACTAACCTTGCAGAGTGACGCATCAGAATCCGGACTGGGTGCTACGATAATGCAAGATGGTCACCCAATTGCATTTGCTAGCCGCGCCCTGAGTGAGGTAGAAACTAGATATGCGCAAATAGAGAAAGAACTCCTTTCAGTCATATTTGGGTTGGAACGATTTCACCAATACACGTATGGTCGTAGAGTGACTGTACAAACAGATCACAAACCACTGGAAAGCATCGTCTGCAAACCGTTGTATAAGGCACCAAAACGCCTACAACGAATGCTGCTGCGACTCCAGAGGTATGACGTAACCTTAGGATATAGGCCAGGCAAACAGATGCAGCTGGCTGACACGCTCAGCAGAGCGTATCTTCCAGGTAAACCTCAAGGTCATACCTCTAGAGAGGTAGAATCAGTGAACATGGTGTATCAACTGCCCATAACTGATGCCAGAAAACAGGCAATACAAGTGCACACAACATCTGATAGTACACTGCAGACACTCATGACCATCATCCACAATGGGTGGCCACAGTCTAAAAATGACTTACCACAGTGTGTGACTCCCTACTACCAATGTCGGGATGAGTTGACAGTGCAGGATGGCGTGGTAATCCGTGGTGAAAGAGTTGTTGTTCCCAAAACACTCAGAAGGGAAATGCTCGATAAAATTCACTCTTCGCACTTAGGAATAGACGGATGTCTTCGCCGTGCTCGTGAATGCCTGTATTGGCCAGGTATGAATGCCGAGCTGAAGGACTACATCCAAACATGCGACGTGTGTGCTTCTATGGGAACTAATCAGCCCAAAGAGCCACTCATGCCACATGCAGTGGAGCAAAGACCATGGTCCAAAGTTGGCGTAGACCTATTCCATGTTCATGACCGTAACTATGTCGTGACGGTTGACTATTTTTCTGGTTTTTGGGAAATTGACTATCTCCAGGACACCACCTCCAACAGTGTGATACACAAACTGAAAGGGCAATTTGCTCGTCATGGTATCCCAGACGTTTGCATGTCTGATAATGGACCCCAATTTAGCTCCTATGAGTTCAAACAATTTGCACGGGATTGGGAATTCAGACATACAACATCTTCCCCAGGGTTTCCCCAAAGTAATGGTAGGGCGGAACAAGCAGTTAAGATGGCAAAGTCACTAATCACCAAAGCAAAAAAAGCAAGGAAAGACCCATATCTAGCTATCTTAGCCTATAGGAACACTCCATCTCAAAACATGGACTCCAGTCCAGCCCAACGCTTGTTAAGTCGTAGGACAAAGACACTGCTTCCTACTAGCAGTAAACTGTTGAAACCTGCTGTGCCAACAAAGGTGACAGAGCAGATTAAATCAAACAAGGCAAGACAAGCCTACTATCATGATAAAGGCTCACATTCACTTCCTACACTTAACACCGGAGACACAGTCAGGAGTATGCCACCATCCAAGCGTCAAGAGTGGCAAAAGGCGATTGTCCAAAACCAAGTGTCGCCCAGGTCGTATGAAGTTATGACTGAAAACAGGCGAGTATATCGCAGAAACAGGAAACACTTGCGACACACAAAGGAGACTTACACATCCACCCCCGAACCACTGGAAACAGTTGAGCAAGAAATTACTCAAACTGATCCACACACACAAAGCCCCCACACTGTTAAAGATTACTCAGACAGACTTCCCCAGCAGACACGTTCAGGTAGAGTAACACGTGTCCCAAGCTATCTGAGAGATTATACCACTTAGCTGTAGTAATGTTGTTAAAGGTTGCTGTTTTAGGCTCCCTATAAAACTTATGTTTATCTTGTATTATTTGTTTTACTTGAGTTTTGCATTAGTGTGCATTTAACGTAATGAAAATAAGTATATGCTCGTATAGAATAAAATTGTAATGTATACTGTTTACATTCAAGTTTTGACGAGACTTAAAATCTAAAGGAAAGGAGATGTGACAAGTACATTTATATAACTGTGATCAATATGAGCTACCGTACTTGATCTTCATATTATTGCATTCTACGAGTCTGCGCACTCGATTCAATATGGCAACTGAGATACAGTTCGTAAATAAATCAGTCTGATCGTAAATCATCGCCTCCTATATTTTATTCTATAAGCTCGACATCCAGACACACAAACATGGTGTCAGAAGTAAACATAAGATAATTTCGAGGAACATTCTTGCGAGATTCGAAGGACTGATCACCCGAAAATCACCGTGAATTAGTCAGCAATTCGGTAAGATTCCGCTATGCGAATACACCGTTAGAATAGCATACACAGTATCGTATGTATAAACTATAAGACTATGCGATAAAACAGTACAGTAATCCGATAGGCAACGCAGAATGCAATGTGATGTGGTATGCAATGAAAGGAACTGCACATTGTACACTAAACTATAACAGTAAGATATAACTGTGTTCGACGAGTTCATAATGCAACGAAAGTGAATACACTGCAGCACTGTGATAATACAGTAGTATAGCCTTGTAAAACAAGTCTGGTGAGGTGAAAGAAAAAATCGTGTTACGTACCGGTACAATACAAAGCCGTGTACGCGTTGGAGAATTAAAGTAACATTCAGACGATTCCTGAAATAAATTCTGCCAGAAGATCGCGAGTAACAATATTGATATGGATAAAATTCCCCCACCAGAGAAGATTGAATTTGCTTCTCCCAAACTGGCAAGCAGATGGCAACACTGGAAAGAAGAATTCAAGCTATATGCAGAACTGGCAATGTCTGACAAAGATGATAAGTAAAAAGCAAAAATGTGCCTCTATCTTATGGGCACTGCCGGACGTGAGATATATGAGACTATAAAACCAGTACCAGCTGCAGGCGCTGCCGATATTTCACCTAAAATTGGAGAGCTCCTCACACTCTTTGATGCCTACTGCAACCCAAAGCAAAACGAAACCGTAGAAAGATACAAATTCTTCACGAGATTTCAGGAGCCAGGGGAGCAGTTGGACAGATACATCACTGACCTCAAGGTCCTGGCACAAACATGTAACTTTGAATCATTGCATGACTCGCTTGTCCGGGATAGGATCGTGTGTGGTATCACAAATTCTGCACTCAGAGAGCGATTACTACGGGCACAGAAACTTACCCTGAAATCATGCGAGGATATGTGCCAGTCGGCGGAACTATCCAGAGAAAGGATAAGGACCATAGAGACGAAAACAGAGGTGCACGCGCTCCGACAAAGCGGGCAAGACGACAGACTTCAGAAATGCAAGTACTGTGGAAACAGACACGTCTTTGGGAAGGACCAGTGTCCTGCATATGGAAAGACCTGTTCCAAATGCGACAGGAAGAACCATTTTGCAGCTCAATGCAGAACAGCTACACGCAAAGCGACAGCGAGCGGATCCCAACGGAGAGGACCCAAAAGGGGCAAAACGAAATGGAAACCGTGGGTAAATGCTGTAGCGGAAGGTGCTTCCAACGTTGGCGACAGTTCCTCAGAGTCCCTCTCAGATGACGACTTCGAGGACGTCAATACGGTGAACCTGCTCACTCCTCCAAAGACAGAGAACAATATAAACTATATTAACTATAAGCAACAAAGTCACATTTACGCTGACATGAGTATAGATAAAGTAAGAGTCACTTTTCAAATTGATAGCGGGGCAACCTGCAACATCTTACCAAGCTCAGTTATGAAGAAACTAGGTAAGCATAACATTAAGCAAACTAGCCAGGTATTATCAATGTACAATGGGAGTACCTCAAAGCCAAATGGCAAATGCAAACTGAAATTGGTGAACCCCCAAAATGGTAAGAAATACCGGGCTGAGTTTGTGATTGTTGACAATGATATTGCGATCCCTCTGCTGGGCAGCAAAGCGGTTCAGCAGATGGGTCTCATAGAGGTTAGACATGAAAACATTGCCAAACCACTAGGCGTCAATGCGATCACGAATGCAAATGATGGTAAAAACGTCAAAGTTGTTAAGGAGGGGCAATTTACTAATGTTGAAAACCTGTACCATGAGTACAATGATGTTTTTGAGGGCATAGGTCAACTAGAAGGGGAATATAAACTACAGTTAGATCCCAATGCAGTACCTGTAGTTCATCCACCCCGTAGGGTCCCTGTGGCGATCCGAGACAACCTCAAAGCAGAATTAGATAGGCTTGTGAAACAAAACATCATAAAGCCAGTTTCAGAGCCAACACCCTGGGTCTCTAGTCTAGTGACTGTGGTAAAGCCGGGGAAAATGAGAATATGTATCGACCCCAGAGACTTAAACAAGGGTCTCAAGCGCAGCCACTATCCGATGCCTACCTTAGAGGATATACTCCCAGATTTAAGTAAGGCTCAGGTCTTTAGTATATTCGATGCTAAGCATGGGTTTTGGCATGTGAAGCTCGATAATAAGAGCTCACTTTTGACCACGTTTAACATCCCTTTTGGAAGGTATCGATGGCTAAGGCTTCCATTTGGATTAAATGCTGCGCCGGAAGAGTTCCAGCGTAGGCAGCATCAGGCCCTAGAGGGTTTGCCTGGTGTAAAATGTATTATAGACGACGTTATCGTCTATGGGGAGGGTCCCACCAAAGAAGCAGCTATCCGTGATCACGACCAGAAGGTGAGAAACCTCATGGATAGATGTCGAGAGAAAAACTTGCGACTCAATAGGGATAAGGTCAAGTTTAGGAAAGATGAGGTATCTTTCATGGGTCATTTGATTACTAGCCAAGGGTTGGTTAAAACCAGATCCAAGAAAGGTTGAGGCAGTCATTAAGATGGTTATCTCGGGTTGGTTTGGGTAGGAATTTGCTGAGATAACCAAGTGACGCATGCGCAAACTGACGTTGAAAAGGACACACAGTGGTCGTGGCATGAAGTTCAGGACGAGGCTTTCAATAACATCAAGAGCCTAGTCACCTCTTAACTGCTTTGACTCCGCAAAGGAACTAACCTTGCTAGTCGCGCCTTGAGTGACGTAGAAACTAGATATGCGCAAATATTGAAAGAAAGAACTCCTGTCGGTCATATTTGGGTTGGAACGATTACACTAATACACGTATGGTCGTAGAGTGACTGTAGATCACAAACCACTGGAAAGCATGGTCTGCAAACCGTTGTATAAGGCACGAATGCTGCTGCGACTCCAGAGGTATGACGTAACCTTAGGATATAGGCCAGGCAAACAGACATTCCAGGAAAACCTCAAGGTCATACTTCTAGAGTGGTAGAATCATTGACTACCATTGAACATGGTGTATCAACTACCCATAACTGATGCCAGAGAACAGGCACACAACATCTGATTACTATTCATTACCACCATCCACAATGGGTGGCCACAGTATCACAATTACTTACCACAGTGTGTGACTCCACTGTGGGACTCCCTACTACCAATGATGAGTTGACAGTGCAGGATGGCGTGGTAATCCGTGGTGCAAGAGTTGGGACGTGTGTGCTTCTATGGGAACTAATCAGCCCAAAGAGGTACTCATGTCACATGCAGTGGAGAGCAAAGACCATGGTCCAAAATTGTATGCTGTTTACATTCACCAAGTTTTGACGAGACTCAGGACTGTGATCAATATGAGCTACCGTACTTGATCTTCATAATATTGCATACTACGAGTGGAAAACTGAATATTTTGGAGGATTTTCTTGCTAGGCCCCAAATACATTCTCAGGGATTCCCCCATTTTTTTCTTCCACCCTCAACGCTAGGACTAGGGATATGCAACTAGACGAGTTTGCAGTTTCTGAGACTGATTGGAATTACCCCCTTCACACCCTGCCTAAAATTGGCACGGAAATTACTAAAAAGTTAAAATATGCTCCCTCCCCGCCGCACACACCATGTAAACGCTTCTACCTGTCAGCTATCCAATCGTCTGTGTTGGTGAAGAAAGTTGTTACATTACCTATCCAATTAACTGATCCTCATTTCTCGTCGCAGGCACCGTCGCAGCATATTCATTGAATAAAATAGGACGATATAATGCAATTTCACAAATATAGTCCATATTAGGATATCTCAATAATTATATTCATTGAAGATACAATTATATATTTTAGGAATATCTTTAAAATTACACAGGCCTACATGAAGGACTTACAAGTATGTTTGGGTTCATTATTATTATTGCAGCATCATGAGTACAAAGAAAAGGCAAAGAACTGGGCCTTCCCGAACACTTCTGCATTTTGGTATAACCAAGAGAGCCAGAAATAACAGTGTCGGGAATGAAGGTAAGTGAATACTGCTACTGTTTACATATGAGTAGGGTTGTAGCTAGACAATCCTGAGATAGGTTGCAGACCATCTGAGCTGATCGAGCGCCATCATCGCGTTGGCGCGTAGCGTACTGAGAAAATTTTGGTAAAATATTCCCTTTTAGAATGGCACTTCCCAGGGACAGGTCTACATACACACAAGTGAGTCAGCTCATGCAACTCTAGCACAGTAGGCCTACAGTGAGCCCTGTGAACAAATCGGGCTGTCAACTATGATTTTGAATGATAATAATTAACTTGGTGAAGTTGTCAGTGTAAGTTGTAAGCATAGGACTATGAGGTCTCAGAAGGGAAATTTGTGGGGGTTGGGGAGACAATTCTGCATATGAGGCCATATTTGGCAAAGCGGTGTTTAAATATAATAATAATAATGCATGCTTTTATATAGCACTTTTCCCATATGGCTCAAAGCGCTTTACAGACATTACCCTGATCATTGGAACCAGTCACAGCTCTCCGACAAAACCAGAGAGTAAGTTGCTGCAGAATAAATTTGCGCAGATTTGTGCGCAGGATCTTAACATGTTCCCATTTTCAGGTGGGTGAAGTGAGGCAATCAAGATGAAGTGCCTTGCCTAAGGACACAACGTGGCAGCGGGCTGGTATACGAGACCCAAGCCTCAGCCGATTAGGCCACCACGTCCGCTCTCTTAAATATATGATAATGATTTATTCCTCATTTGAGTCAAAGTTTTTTTGCATTTATTGTTAAACTTTTATATTCTGTATAATTTTATAACTTAATGCTAGCTACACCTTCATGATGGGTACATGATACCCTGCTTTGATGAGAGGTTAGCAGAGGTTTAACATTGGAAAACCTTTGAACACGCTATGTCGACCATGCTTGGTCAGATTGTTACTCGTATAGCTGATAAGCCAGGGGTCGGCAACCTTTCAGTGGGCGCGGGCCAAATTATTAACTTGTGGCATAGGGGAGGGAAGCCTTGAGAGAAAGGATAATACGTCTTACTTTGTTTTGTCACATGATTAAAGGTACTGTACAATTCGTGTGTTATTGACACTTCAGCGGACTGGTTGATTACGCGGGCCAGATTCATCCCAAACAGGGGGCTGAATGCTGCCGACCCCTGCTATGGTCTCCACAGAGGTGTGATTTCAAACACTAGAAAGTGCACGCACAACACGTCCTGGTTCAAATCTAGAGTTTATAAGTAGCATATCAGTAGTCAAAGTATTACTAAGCCTCTTGGCTTTCTGGTAATGAATGTATAAATTAAACAAAACATCTCTTCGTCTATGATCTATCAACCTACACTGTATGATGAATTAAAGGGAATACTCAAATCTAAATGAAACGCTGGTACTGATTCCATGAACTTAAAAATACAATTTTTTTCAGAACCTACACCTAACCTAAAAGAAATCTCTGCCAAAGATTATGCACATCAGCAGTCGCAACAGCAGTATTTCTTCAATCGTCTCCAGCAATATCCGTTGCCACGTACCCAGCGATGGGAATTGTTTCTTCCACTGTGTGTCAGATCAGCTCAAACGGTTGGGCCTAAAGGCGTGAAGTGATGCCAAACTTCGGTCCGACCTTGTACACAGTCTTCATAACATCGTGAGAAAAACTCCAGCCTAAACATTTATTTCCAAGTTTAACTTATGTACCATGTATGGATGTAGAGAACTGGGTTAGTAGATCTGTGCAGCGATTGAGAGTACAAGAGCTAGAGGGAGACCTAGAAAGACTTGGGATGAGGTTGTCTGGAGAGACTTGCTTAAGAGGGATATTAGGTAACGAACTGGCTAGCAATGGATGTACGTGGAGGAGAGTCACTTGTACCCGTCCAAGTGTTATTATGGAATACAAACTGAACCCAGGTGCTACTGGTTGTACAGTTGGAAAACATTCCAGACACTCAGACAGGCAAGACCTATACAAGGGCCTTATAAAGTGGAAGGGTAAATGCCTCCATGGTTTTGATATAATTACGATTTTACAATGTATGAATTTGTTACATGATAACAAAAAATGAACAGCTTTCGAGGCATGCAAAATACCCTCTAGTCAGGGCCATAGCAACCAATGAAGGTGTGATGGGAGGTTCCCTTCATTGAATTTGGTTGCCTATCGGCAAATAAGGGGGCCGTCGGCAAATTAAGGGAAGGGGAGAGGGTAAAAGGGGGAGATGGTAAAAAGCGGAGAAGGAAGGAAGGGAATGGAAACAGAGAAAGAAAATAAGGGGAAGATGGAAAAAGAGGTGCGGAGAGGGAAGATGGAGAGAAGGGGGAAACGGTTAGGTAGACTTTTGTTTCCATTGGAGGATAGCAAGTCTCATGCAGAGCGCATGTGGCTATTAGTAGTGGTATGATGGTACGCTAGGCTAGTGGTACGCCCTGGTCCATCGGTAGTATGCCGAAGGCTGAACATACCACCGTTTAGCCCCTGGTTATTCTTTTCTTATTTCAAACCCTGCTCCTCATTGTTGATTGTTATGGTTTAATATAGATTATAATATTTATGGAATTCTCCTCCCCTGTATCTATCCACACATGTAGCTCAAGCTCGTACATATATTTCCCCCTTTAATTTCAGGATGTTGATGATCCGCTTCACGAGCACTGTACCCCAGATTACCTGAATGCGATGAATAAGAAGGGCACCTGGGCAGACGCAGTTGCTATCCAGGGGATGGCAAGAATGCTAGGGCATGACATCCATATTGTGACTAGCCAGGTGCAGAGCACAAGACAAGGCTACCTTCCCAACAAGAATCAAGCAAGCGAACTCCTGTCGGATTCCACCTCAAACCCCCCACCCCACCCTCTGCTTTTAGGGCATGTTGGAGAGCAGCACTATATAAGTCTTGGTAAGTAGTTAGATTTCTTGTCTGATATTTATGATCATTTGAGGTGGGACACTTCTATACAAAATCAAAACAGCCTTCAAGTCGACCAGACAACGGAACAAATTAAACTGGTTGTACCACATGCGTACAACGTCGGATACACTATGTAAATGAGACATCGCATCCAAACGTCTCTGGCCTCTGGCGCTCGTATGACTAATCCGAATCGGCTAGTAATATCAAATATGTTGGTTTGACGTAGAATGACTTATGTAGATGAGTCATCACGTTTCAGACGACCCTCAGATGCACATATGAATAAAAAAAAAAGCAAACCGATCGTATCCCATGCGTTCATCGGCGTCGGATAGAATATATGAGTGAAACATGCCATGTGAAACCCTAGTAAACAAATCTGATGTTTTACCGATGTCGGAGTTGATTCCAATTATGTCGGATGGGGTTTCCCAAAAGTTTGTGAATACTTTTATTTTAATTTTAATTTTAATGTTCTATAATACATCTCTTGAAAGGTTTAGCTTCCAGTTCTCCATTTAATTTCGATTAATAAGCTGTTCTATTATATATTTATCAATGTTCGTATTCTTACTAAATAATGCCATTATAAAAAGTAAAGTGATGTTTGTCTCATACTCTGAGAGCGTTGGGGAGATCCCTGTTACAGAGACACTGTCCTGAGCCACATTTACTTCCCCCAATGTAATGACACCAGGTACCCATTTACTGCTGGGTGAACAGGAAAGAGGCTTCAGGTTCTGCTACCGATCTGGGATTAGATCCCGGTACATTTGACACATGAGGTGAGTGCTGTAACTACTCACCAAACACTTCTATTATAACGTATCCCATATTTTATTCCAATCCAGATCATGCAGTGTCCACTGAACATCAATTGATGGCTTCAGAGAGCAAAGAGAGTCCGTCCCAGAATACTATGGGCACCGAGCTACCAGTCACAGACTCAATCGGGAAGGTGTCTTCTGTCCAGACCACTGCTGACATTGTACCTCTAGTCCTGGACCAAAACAGCAGTGAGTCCCCTGACCCTAATCCAGCTATTACCTCAGAACCAGGGAAAGACACCACATCCACAGTTAGCTATACAGTTTCCACGGATTATCCATTGAGGACTTCTGAGGGCAAAGAGACTCCTGTCGAGGTTCTGACATAGAGCTACCAGTTACAGACTCAGACAGCATTGATTCTCCTGACACAGCTCCAGATACCAAAATAGAACCAGAACAAGACAATACATCTACAGTTCCAGTTACGCATTATGATGTCGGTGATATCCTACAAGGCGCTGTGCTACGTAAAAATATGTCTGACAATCAAAAGGTCAATTATTTGGCCAATCATTTTAATCCCCCAAAACACTTTGAGTCATTTGTCACCCAGACCGTCGTTCGTGGCAAAATCAAACAAAAGTCTTGGTTTTTCAACACTCTTGGCTACAGAGGTATGGGTGGTTGATGTACAGCCCTGTTGCTGGTGGTGGGCTCTGTAAATACTGCGTTATGTTTGCATCAGCAAATGACAAAAGGAAGTACAGTGGAGTGCTTACAAGCAAACCATTTACCTATCTGGTCAAAGCTATTGGAAAGGATGGCGTACTGGAAATCCATCTCCAGTACCACAGAGATGCAGTTCAGCTCGGCATGCTTCATCTCCGACAGCAGAAGAACCCTAAAAGTTCCCTGCCATACATATTAGACGAAAGTAGCCGGAGGATGTACCGGACAAACATCCACATCCTGAAAAGTATCGCGGAAGCGGTTATACTGTGTGGTAAACAGAATTTGCCACTTCGAGGGCACAGAGATGATCGCACCAGTACGTCATCCAATAATGGCAACTTTATGGCGATTATGGAGATGATGGCTATTCGTGATGACATACTCCGAAAACACCTTGACACTGGGAAGAAAAATGCGCAGTACACATCTAGAACCATCCAAAATGAAGTGATTGATATAGTGGCCTCGTTCATTAGGAAGGAGAACACACTAAGTTTGGAAGATGAAAATGCCTTCGTTTCTGTCATGGCAGATGAGGTGACGGATCCACATGCGAACCAAGAGATCCTGTCTGTATGTCTGAGGGTACTGACTGGTCACAAAATCAAAGAGATCTTCTTTGACTTTGTTTATCTTGAGAGGGCGACAGGGCAAGCGATTGCTAATGCAGTCGTAGGAAGCCTGCAACAACACAACATCGACATCACCAAAACTAGAGGTCAGAGTTATGATGGCGCATCATGTATGTCTTCAGAAAATGTTGGTGTACAAGCGTTCATACATTGCAATAGCCACGTCCTCAATTTGAGCATCGCCAGTGCTTGCAAGTTGTCAGCTATCCGAAACATGATAGATACACTGAACGCAGTGTTCCTCTTCTTCAACTTGTCACCCAAACGGCAGCGATTCATGGAAAGAATCTTGAATCAGATGGCACCGGATATACAAAAGAAGAAGCTCGTTGGCATGTGTAAAACCAGATGGGTCGAGAGGCACACATGTTACGACATGTTTTATGACATGTATGAGTTTCTGTGCGAGTGCTTGCGAGCAATGTTGGATCCATCTTCATATCCTGAAATCTACGAGGAAACCTGGAAAGGCAACTGGGACCAGGAAAGTAGAATAAAGGCGCAGGGTCTATTGTCCAGTCTCAGCTCCTTCCAGACTATCATATCGTTCATCGTAGCGAAGAATGCTTTGGAACATGTCAGGCCCATGGCTTCCAAACTTCAGAAAAGGGACTTGGATGTCTATCAAGCGTATGGTATCATTGACCAGACCAAAGTGCGCATAGCAGTTATGAGGCAGGAGGTGGAGGAAGAGTTCAACATATGGTTCGAAGATGCTACACGTTTGGCAGCACTTCTTGGCACTCCAATCTCAGCCCCAAGAGCACCGAGACCGTGGACATCCAAACTGTCGTAGACAATCTGTTGTTCTGGGAACCAGACATGCCAAATGTCTCATCCCTGCGAGCGGAGGTTAGGGAATGGCAGCGCTACTGGAAATCTCAAGATTCTAAAGAACGGTTGTTCTCACCCAACCTGACAGAATGTCTCGGGCATGTAGACGGAGATGTGTTCCCCAATATCCGCACTCTCCCAGTGGGCAGCTGTGAAGCAGGACGCTCGTTCTCCTGCCTGCGACGGGTCAAGACCTACTTGCGTAATAGGATGGGTAGGGAACGGCTTTCTGGGCTCGCTCTGATGAACATGAATCATGACATGAAGATCGACTTGGAAAGGGTCTGTCAAATGTTCATAGAGAGGAACAAGAAGAGAATGTTTTCTGGCTGCATATTGTACCAGTAAACAATGTCTATCAGAAGGACATTGATCATTGACTAGAAACTATTATGCCTGCTCGTGATGTTTGGGAACAAATAAACACCGAACCAGTATTTGGTAATCTTACACCCCAAAAGGAGGTGATAAACTTATCACACTAGGTGTTGTCCTCTTCAGGGCTCTTGTTTTAGCTAGTTCTTTGCTAGTTTTTTGAGTGCTGCAGCACTTGTGTTTTTAGTATGTAGTATCACCTCAAACGATTTGTTGATTTATAAGGTCTACTCTTTTCACATGTTTTTTTTTATAGTCCTTCCACAATAATCATAGTATTTTGCCTAATCATTAGAATATATTTTTAGCAGTCATATCATGCATACTATGCTATTCCTTGTCAGTCAATAATCACTGAACCAAGGTTTTCAAGACCCTATGGAATGGCAGGGGGTGGTGGTCCCACAAAAAGCCAATCTAGATATATAAAAATAAGGATTTTGCATTTGCTCACCGTCCGAGGTCCTTCAAAATATGCACCAGATTGCATCTAAGCCTCTTTAAATAAGCAAATATTTCTC
>JAODFY010000020.1:0-12441 GCA_027580055.1 Paracaudina chilensis | reverse complement strand
TTTCGGTTGTCTTTTTTTTTGTGCCTATTAATGTATTTTTTGTCTTTGGCTCGGGGGGTGGGGGCTCTTGCACCCTCACCGCATCCAGCTTGTTACGCCCCTGATGATGAGTCTCAGATCTCGTGTCAAACCTCGTGTCAGATAAATTTTTGAAACATCTCAAACTCTGAGTATTGCTTTCAAAAAAAAAATGAAAATGAAAGTTTTTTATTAAAAAAATATTTTAAAAATACACTGGAGAAAGTCCCATTGCAATAACATAATTGGCTGTTGAGATATCGATTTTTTTTTTACATCCAGTTTAACATTTTCCATTTAATAAATGATCTGGGACATACAACACAGATGCACATTGCATCCAAAGTTTGTGTTTTTCTTTATATATTCCAGTTTTTTCTTGAAATATAGTCTAGAATATAGAAATGGAATCTTCGAGCAACAATAGCTGTAAAATACTTTTATAATAAATTATAAAGAATACTACAAAGAGTTTTTCATTCAAAGGGAATCATTAAAATGAAAATTGAAAATTGATTTTAAAAAAATCGATATCTGAACAAAACGCAGAGGGAAATACTTTGTCATTTCTGGAAAGGGGTGAAAAACGTATACAAAATCAGTCTTTTAAGGCGGGTTTCCAGACATGACAAAGTATTTCCAGACCCGTAACAGCCAAAATGCTATTGTAATGTGAGTTTCACCATTGAGTGTAGTTTACCTTCTTTGGTTTATCAGAATGTTGCCCTTTTTGTGTGTTTTTTCAATCGACAATTCTTTTACGGTCTTCTCTCTGTTTCCTATTTTAATCCGAGCTTGGCAACACCGTGAAAGAGAACGGTGAAACATAACCCGAAATCCTGAAGAAAAAAAAAACATGGACACGCACGATTTAATAAACGGGAGCGGAAACGGAAATTTGAAAGTAGCGAGCATCATATAGATGCGAGACCGTGCATATTTTAACCTTTTTGTTCTGGCGGCGGCTGCTAAATCATCTACAAAGAGAGAAATTTGTCCTCATCAATTCCACATAACTGAAATATGTACGCATGTAAGTTCACTACAACGGAACCGGCTAACATAGATTACCGATTATATGTACTCTGTCTGTGCAAGGAGAAATCACGTTATGCAAATATATAGGAAACACATGTAAAAGTGCCCTTTTCAAGCTCACGGTCGCCTCTCAAGTCGGTGCACTACCCCCACACCCACCCCCGAAAAAACGCCACCCATGCTTATAACCGTATTATTAGAATCTAAAACCTGCAATCACTGACATGGAAAGTTGGGAAGGAGAACTGAATCTGGAAACCGCCGAAAATCGAGAAAACTTTCGAAACTTTTCGAAAGCACCTTTAGATTGGATTTCCATAGAGGTTGTTAGATCATATCGTGTTTTGGGTTTGCCAGTGACCACCGTGTACTTGGTGTGCCAGTGACCACCGTGTACTGGGTGTGCCAATGACCACCGTGTACTGGGTGTGCCAATGACCACCGTGTACTGGGTGTACCAGTGACCACCGTGTAATGGGTGTGGCAGTGACCACCGTGTACTGGGTGTGCCAGTGACCACCGTGTACTGGGTGTGTCAGTGACCACCGTGTACTGGGTGTGCCAATGACCACCGTGTACTGGGTGTGCCAATGACCACCGTGTACTGAGGGTGTCAATGACCACCGTGTACTGGGTGTGCCAGTGACCACCGTGTACTGGGTGTGGCAGTGACCGATCACTCGATCACCTGCAGCTATCCGCGCTTTCGAGCTCGTAATGAGCCATTTGGTTGCGTCATATACAAAAACGCTTTTCACACCCAATTGTCACCTAGCGGTCAAAACACCTGTGAATACTACGTCCAATCTTGATACGACCGAAACTCGTCCAAATTCGCCTTTTCGGTACCACTATTTTCAACCTGTATAGCATAGCCTCCCAGTGCGACACGACGTCACATTGGTTACAGACTAAAAATGTAATAACTGCGTACCGGTATATCGTTTATGGAACACTATACGCCATAACGATATATTAAGTAATTTTAGTTTGAGGTATAAACCTCAACTGTTCATGGTTCACAACTGCGACCGTCCGTGATGTTTTAGTCCATCCTACCAGTTACCTCAGACTTATACGGACCTACTGCAGACAATGCAGTAGTCAACGTGTCTGGACTTATACGGACCTACTGCAGACAATGCAGTAGTCAACGTGTCTGGAAGTGTCTTGTCCTTTCTGGAAATGCGCCAGAAACGGCGGAATTGTTATGTTTTTCACCATTATCCAAAAATGACAGCGTATTTCCCACTGTGTTATAAATAAATAAAAACTAGTATAAAAGTTATTCATCCCTGGTTTCTTACGTTAACTCCTGCGACACAACAACAAAGATGAAATCACAACAATGATGAAATGACACCAATTGCATTTGGTCATTCACCATCCCTCCCCCTCTCCTCATCCCCTCCCCCTCTCCTCACAAGCAAACCCCATTCACACCCATACACCGATTCCGCTATATATGCAAAGTGACAATAGGTGCTGAATCCGTAACTATAACCCTAAATCTCCCCCTTTCCCCGTTCGTCACTTTTGGATTCAAACCCCTCCCACGGTCCCCTCCGCTACCCCCCTCTCCATCACCGTCATTTCAACAGCACAACCACGTGACACAAATGACCAACCCGTTCATCTTCCGTCCTTTGTTTGCTCTTTTCTTCTGGTGACCGCCGCTGAAGCAGTCAACAAAAAGACAAACATATATCATTTTCACTTTAATTTTCAGGAAGGATTCTTCCAAGGGCATACAACAGACAATCTGTAATCTGTGCTGTGATAGCAGGCAGCAGGTCTTCAGCCAAGTCATGATCGCCAAGCCACCGACTTCATTTACAAGTAAACACACGGATGTCATACGGTACCAACGACATCCGTTTACCGCTATGAGCCGAACGCAGCCACGCTGTTTACGCTAAAATTAGCCACTTTTTAAATGTATAAAACATACCACAGATTTTTGGTTCGGCGTTACCTGTGAAATCGTGAAATGAAGGTTATATTTTATGTTCTTTCTTAAGAATTCTTCTTAATAATTAGGTGGTATTGTTTTATTATTTGGTGTGATCGGTCTCTGGGGTGGTATTGTCTTTCGCGCGACAGTCGATTAGCATACCGATGAAATTAAAACAACGAACAAAAAAGGATACCAAAAATGAGCTGTTGGAAATTATTTATTTGAGTAAATTGAAGGATTTTTATCATTAACGACAGACGTCAAAAAGACCTTACCACATCTAGATTAGCCTATACCCCCACAAAGCAGGATAACACATAAACCCTACAGTCTAGCAATCTTGGTATGTAATTACCCCAAAAAACGACAGGACACACGGGCATTATAATAGTGTTACCGCTACCTCGGTGCAACGCGAACACATTAAACAGGTGGAGCGTGGGGTCGGGTCCACGAGTCGCACTACCGCAGCAGTCAGGGGCAATCTATGAGTGACCTCTTCATTACCGGGGTCACCGTTGGGTCTTCGTCTTTATCTCTTTATTGTCTGCGGATCTCGGCTGCGGCGCACGTGTTGATCTGTTGGTTTCATCGTTATCATGGCGTCCTTTGTACTCGATATCCTTTTGTCTCTCTTGTCAACAACAACGAAACAAATTACGGCACTATAGTCGCCATTGAAAAACATCTTATTCCAGTTGAAAACCATATTTATTCATACTCAACTCCCTACCCCCCACCCCCATTTTCTCTCTCGTCTGCTTCTCTTTGTATTACCCCCACCATACATTTCCACCACATTTATTTACTCCCAGACAACACAAGAGATTTACCGTTCCGTGACATTTTAAAGCCATTGATAAAAAAATAAAAAAAACAATACAAAAGAATAAGGAATATAGCCTATGAAAATCTAATGACAGGACTACACAGGGATCATTACGTCAGACGTATTCAGTCTTATTTCTATAGCACGAGAGTTTATTCTTTAGTGACTCCTGTATTATGACTGTGTAGGTCTAAGTTCCACATGCCGACATGAACACCCCGTGTCAAAGGTTAACACCCAAATGATGTTTAACCACCGACTAGACTCATAAATTCAAATGAACGTTGAACCCATTTTCCAATGATATTAATTTCGGCGTAGATTATAGGTTTTTCACTAAATTTATAAGTCCAACATAATTGTGGTGTCTGTTTATGCGAAAATGTACTTAAAATAACTCGAAATCGTTGTGTCTCTTCCAACTCAGATACTTCCATTTCGTTTTTTTTTTGTTTATACCTGAACAAAGATAAACTATTAGTTAAAGGAAACAAAACAAAAATACCATGTTGACATCACATTGTACGTATTTTGCGTAATAAATGCGTCGTTTAGCACGGCGCGCCCAATACTTAGGCACCGTTGCCCCGGGGTAATATACGTGCATAAAATCTCATTTAAGCGCCCTGCTAGCACAGGCGACTAGTGATGACGCTGTTGATGTGTCTTCCTAGAACACATGTCGCAACAACCAAAACATCCAATTTGGCAGACGAGAGCAATGAAGTAATCTCCAAATCTAAACCTAATCATGTATACATTTTCCATTCCCAAACATTTATTCGTGGCGTAATTTGTCACCTGTCACAGACCGCTGTATCACATGGAGGGGGGTACTTTGTGCCTCCGACAGCCGGGACCCAAGGACGCGCCCCAAAAAGACGTGAACGCCAGTTCAAATTCCCACAATATCAATCTCCAAATGCAATATTGAAATCAAACCTAGAACATAAATTTAGCGATTATTTCGATATAGTGGAATGCCTGAAATATCATTTAAACAAATTGTGTGGTCAGATATAGTATGTGGACACCATGGACCGACCGGGACCCCTATATAGAAGGGCCCATTAACAAATGGCTCTTAACCGCTCTGTTGGTTCTCGAAAATGCCGTTCTCTTTTCCGGAACCAGAATTTAGAAAAGTATCCAAATTGTCATATTTTTCTGATGTTAAAATCTTTAAAAAAAAATGGTTATCTTACCTTTCTAGAACCTGAATGTATTATATCTTTCACGGGTATAGAGGGCAGTGTAAAACGCGATTCCATCGTCAGTGGAGAATATAATTGTTCGAGTCACCCTCTCGACCATGGCAATACAGTGTTGACTACGTGCCGGCAATTTACTGCCTCATCGACGCACAGCGACGCGAGGTAAAAATCCTTCGGTGAGCAAAAATCCAAGTGAATATTCCACTCCTTATGAATGTATGTAACAGTATAATCCAGATTAGATCCTTCTTGGTATGGTTCACACCACGTACGACAGGAAAATCCATGCAAACGACTCTGCACGGCGCGACAAACAATTCAACACAGCGTCTATCTGAACGGCAAGCCTGAAAATGACGGCTTACTAAGTTGCGCTAGCAACGACTGCTCCGCGTCATCGGGCTCTTCCACGATCCTTCGTTTCAATAATCTTACCAAATGATCATTTAAACGAAAATTAATAATGTATACCTATCTATAGGTACCTAATAATATAAAATCTACCAAGAATAATATCTGGGCCATGAAAAACACTGCAGTTTCCATATAAAATAATTAATTCTCAAAGTATTTCTTTCTAAAAGTGATCGAGGATGGCCGGAGTTCAGAAAGTTTTGTTCGTTTGTTTGTGTAGCATCCTTCTCAACTATTCAAAACAAACCAGCTCGTACGTATAGGCCTCTAACGCTAGCATGACTAGGTAAGGGGGGCTGATGACGTTCGTGTGCTATGTTTAAAAGGGTTTCCTCTTTCAAAGTCGTTTTTATTTAAGTGGAATCAAATTATAGCCGATATTTATTTCAAAAAGTAAAAGAAAACACACTTGGCCACCGTATAACAACTTCAGATGATTATCTCACTGCACTAGAGTGCGTGCATGGGGGTACATGGAGAGGTCACTGTTGTCAAGACGATGAAGAGGCCGTCGAAGAGAGATTTTATAGAATTCGCAAGAGACAGAAAACAATTATTTAAAAAGTAATATCGAGCATTTTGCCATATTTTTGGTTTAATGAAAGACAGTTCTAAGAAACAAATCGACTCGCGTCAAAGCCAAGCCCAAACTATGAACGCTAGAACTATCCGGTTGGCATAGGGGTGTCCAACCCCTACTAGCTCGCTGGGCGAATTTTGGTCGTTACTCTGTTGTTTTGTAGAAATTTTGGCTTCCATGGAAACAAAAATTGAAAGAAGGAAGACGCGATTTATTCTCTTTTTGATTTTTCAATGCGCAATTCCGGAAATACAATGGCAGTATTCACTTTTTCTGCACAGCACCGCGCTGCGACCTGCTCTTTCGGCGCCCTGACCCCTGCAAAGTGGCTATCTCATTTGCTCCACCGTGGCTAATGTGCGCTATAAATTGTTACAAATTATACATTTTCATCTAGCATTTTTATCAAATTTTACTATAATTTTCGAAAAAATTGTAAAAATATCCACGACAATGACTTAATATGGTGGTGACGAAAGCTCACTATAGTCATGGCGAAAGGAAGCGTCAATAGTGCTTTTATTTCTTCGGATTCGTCAATTGAACGTCACCGTTTGAAAGTCCCGCTCTTTGGACCTACATCAGTACCAAACAGGGCAGATACGTAGTTAGCAAGGATTCAGGGATCTTCTCATAAAACCTACTGACAAAACCTCATCAAGAGTCGGCACCCCCGCAAAGTCGGTGCTACCATAGTTGGGGCTTGACAATGGCTGTTGGTACCACTGCACCGACATACCACAGCGTCGTAGAACATTTCCAGAGCAGCGTAGTGGGAAATGGTGCCTTCTTTAAGGGGAAACATTTATGTTTTGCCAAATGTTTTGCGAAAAACATTGATGTTCTCCAAAAGTTTCTGAACATGGTATGGTGACGATGTCCATGTTAGACGACAGTGGATGACCCTGTACCTGAATTATGCTAAGCTGACATTGTTTATACGGACAATACGAGGATATCCGAGGGTCGAAACAGCTGATTCAAATTGTCATTAAATTTTATACAACCCCTGAAGTGAGTAATGATTGATTGTTGGAGCTTGCGACTACTTCGGTGTTTGCGCGTCTCCAATCAAACTAGGCGGCGTTCAGAAGTGGATTTGCAGACTTAGAGAACGGAAGGCTTGGCTGCTCTGTGCGGCAATTTGTGTTAGGTGACTTTTTTGTCGGTCGAAGCAAAGTGTTTAGTTTTACAATTTTGATAAAAGCAGGAAGATGGAAAGATCTCAGCTGGTCGACGAGGGACAGAAACGTTACAGCGAAGCCGTGAGCGCAGCTTCGGCAATGGGGATAGCCGAGGTAGAATTCTACGATCGGAGTGGCATTTGGGATTATAGTCCGGCATTTGCCGGTACAAACATGCTCGGTGCGTCGAGCAGTTCGAACCATGGGCAACATTCAGTATCTCATGCTTTTCAGTATCGCAAATATCCGGAGAGCTTAAACCCTTTTTCAATTTCGGCATCCCATTCTTTAACTGCTCAAACATTTCCAGCGGTATCGGCACCGGAAAACAGACACGTTGGATTCCCGATGGTCACAAACCCCGTAACGGATTCCGAATTATTAGTGCAAGAAACAAGAAGAGAGCCAGTCGACAATAATCTTACTTCTCTTTCGGAATCAGATTTTCAAGGATTGGCAACTTTCAACAATACAATTCCAAAAACGTCTCCTGGTAAGTTAATTTGTCCTAATTTTCGGCGGGGTTGTTTTGGGGCTAACAGATTAGTCGTAATGGTCAGTCGTAGTAAGTGTATACAACCTAGATAAACCCTACACATTCTAGATCCCAAAATTGCATCTAATGGAATTATTTATTTCGTGAAAAAGTTAATTTAAACAAAGGAAAATATATAAATATATTTTAAAGGATTGTTTTTCGTCGCTCCGGCCAAATTCGTTGATTTCGGCAAATATCGTCACCCTTCGTGCATCGATTTCAAATTTAGAGGCATACAACCCTACATCACCCTAAGCACTGCTTTATTAGTTAATCTAAGTAAACATATTTGTCCGCCTTTGTTACAAATCCTTATTTTGTCTTTTATTTTAATTTCCCAAACACTTTGGTTATTTGGAAACGTGTTCTTTCTCGTTGAATTTGTCCTAATATTTGCCGTGCATTTTGTTAACTAGGGCGACCGCATTTCTTATATCCATGCATTGATTAGTGTATTCGAACTACACGCTAATTAGGGCAAACAACAATATTCACTTCCATTCCTTTTGTTCCTGAAATAAAATATTTTCCCCTTATTTTTTTTTCCTAACTCTTTTTTTCTAAATAAAAATCGGCATTTTATTTGGCTCGCAGCTTTCTCAATGATAATCAACGCCGGTCCCTTAATAATAAGCCGCAGAAAAAACACACGGCGCCCATTGTAAATAGCTTCAATCATGCTAAGGGTACACCAAGGCCTGGCTGTGAGACCGAGCAGTAAATAGATGGCGCCTGTCAACCTTTTAGAAATGTAAAACGCGAAAGTGAGGAAGGATTTTTGTCAGAGCATTCGACTGTGAAAAAATTGGGCGTCGAAATTTGGCCGGTGCGCCGAAAAGACGCACGTGCCAATTTTTGCCGTGATTCGGCGTAGGTTTGTCGTAGTATGCTTGTAACGTTTAGCTATAGAGGTAACCCAATATGTATTGGCTAAGAGTATTTTGAAGTCATGTTTTAGAAGGGGAAGGAAGTGTAATTGGATTTATTTGTTTGTATGTTAGAAAAAGTAACTTTCATTGTTATCCAATAATAATCACCGTTGGGCGAAGGTCGCGGCCATTTTGTACTTTGTATTACTACCCTATATCAACTCAGTGTAATAAATGATACGTTAAATGGCCTTAATATTAATTAAAATATGTTTTTCGAGGTTTTCAAGTATTACAAAGCGCTTAACGTCTTTAATAACACCAAAATGTTTAAATACAAAAAAATATATATTATGTCAAATGTCGTAACTTAACTGGAATTACGCAGAAATTAGAGATTGTTATAAAAATCCTACAACATAACATTCTATTAGTCCGACCAAATAGTGACGCAAATAATCACACGAGACGCATTCGTATAAACCATTTACTAAAGAAACTGCAGCCGAATGAAAATAAGTTATATAATTATATCAGATAAAAAAAATAATAAAGATGCTCTTTAAAAGTACAGTGATATTGCACGGTATATATATATATAGACAAGTCAAATTATGTAACAGTAATGAATGCACATACACTATATAAATCGAAATAAATACACATTATAGAGATGGTATGTGGAACATCAAAACACATCAATTAAGTTAAGAAAAGAACTCGAAATTGTGGATAATATCAACAAAAAGATACCACGACATTGTTTTCGTAGCTGTATTTCCAATAATACGAAACTGTTTGGTTTGTGCGAAGTCGGCAATCATGAGTAAGGTGTTGGTTGTCATCGTAGCACATTTTTGTACCTGATTTATTCAAATTAACGTAATGTAAACGATCTATATGTATTTTTTTTAATGATTTTTTTTTTTTATGAATAAGTGCCACATAAACAAAAACAAAATATATGATAACAAAAATTTTAAAATATATTACGAAAATGAAACAATAAAGCATTTTAAATATCAATTAACAATAGGTCACAGATAGATATATTTATATATTTATATATAGATAATATAAATAATTCTGTCTAATTTTTCGAATCTATGAAAAATAAGTTTCCATCAATTCAATAAATCTTTATATAAAATCGAATTTAAGGCGGTTAACTTAAGATTTTTTTATTAAATTAGTGGCTACTTTTATGAACTCGTCTGGAAATATCTTGTCAATTCTGGAAATGCGGCCGAAAAGGCGGAATTTTTTTTGATACGTTTTACATCGTTGGTAGTTCCCATTGCATTATGGGTAGATTTAATCACATGTTATGTTACCGTACATTTTGTTCCAAATATACACTGCGATAAATAGGCAATGTCTAAAGGAAGCAAATTACCCATTATAGCTGATCAATCGTCTGCAATTCCGCACGAAATTAATTCTAAAGGAATGGTCTTTAACTGTCGTCTGATAGTATTCCAATAACGGTAATTGAAATTCACAGGCTTGAAAACATTGTTGTGACGAATTGTCGATTGTAACACGTTTTGTTAGATGAACCATAGGGGTCGAGCATCTCCTATGACGTCACTCCCCCTGCGTAGTAATCTGCGTCATCGGTAGGCCGTCTCCAGCATAGTGACGTCACTGATATATTTATTCAGTTCATATATATCCGGTAGATGTTCCATACGCATTTTTCAATGGTAGGGATGACGTCACGTTAATACACCCACCTAACCACCCTGCTTCTTGACTACATCATGTTTATGCATAACATATTAGCCAATGGGTGCACTGGATATTTACTCAGTGTATAACTAATGTGCGATCGCCGTTATGCGAGAGTCTGAATTTGTGGAAAGCGCATGTGTAGTATGTGCGCCAACAGCAAACGCGCGCATACACCTACATAAACGCACAAAAACGGACGTCCTCAATCAGGATACACAAGATACGCAATTTACACCAACTACGTTGTTGAAATGCAAAGAAATTTCAACTCTGTCTCTCTGTCTGTCTGTGTGTCTAGTGCCGACTAGTGGTTAGAACATTAGCATGGCGGCCGGGAGGGTGGACCTTCGAATCCTGGTCGAGTTATTCCTAAGACCCGACAAATGGAACCCACTGCATTCCATTGTGGTGTTCAACACAGAGAATGGGATAGGGGTGATCACTGAACAGTCGCCATGGCGACATAGGCATTTGTACTGGGTCAAAACGTTCTGGGTACTTCCAGTCCATCACGGATTTCTGACTAAGGTCAAAATGTCATCCACAGCGTGACAATAAGACGCTTGGAAGAAAATGGATATCCTCCAATGCTGCCAATCCTAGCATTTCGTAGAAGGTGTTAAACTTGCGGAGACTTATCCTGTAATCCGATGGCGGTTCACAGCCATACACGTCCATACACGTTGTGCCAGTGTGCATAGTAGTATTAAGAAAGTAGTTCTTCTCCGCAGTGTCCGAAAAAAGCCGAGACATCTTCGTTCGTGGTGATGCCTTATCGATCACAGGATGCTGAGATATTTTTTCTGCACAATTACTAAAAAGAAAAGGAAAAAAACGGAAACTTAAATTTGCTTAAATTGAATGATTCGAAACGTTTCATTGAGTTAAAGAACCTGTTAATGGAATAAATTTTGGAGACAATGTTTGTCGTTTAATGTAAATAGACGCCGACAAACGTTCGTTTGCTTATCCAGAGGCATACTGCACTTGCGCAGTACGAAAATCCTTAGAGATGTAATGTAAAACCATTAAAATAAAAAATAAAAAGTTTACGCACTACTTACAAATTTGCATACAGGGGATGGGGCAACGATGTGGGTGTTCCAATAAGGTCATTACAATTAATAGGGGTATGATGACGTAACGATGCGGGGTAAATGCAAAGAACATCAACTACCAACAAAAACAAAACGAGCTGTTACTGCGCATGATCAGAGGCAAATCGAGAACAAGTTCGACTACACTGCATGCACGGGGTTCCTTCCTTACATGTAATATTATATTAATGATCGCTATAGTGCTAATAATAGGCATGTATACCCATCGAAAAGGGAATACCACATTTAGTAATAGATAAGACGATGTGCAATTTATGACATGTATTTTAATTTTATGAGCTTCTAGAAATAGCACAGAAGACCACTATCGCACTATCCTTTCATTGTTTCATAAAGTTTTAAATGGCTACCCATACCAGCTTATGCATATGTGTAACGGCTAAAAAAAAACGAGGAAGAAGTAAACTTTATAAAGAGAAAAATTATATATATATATTGTGTTTTTTTTCTTAGGATGCTGGGTCCCATGGGCCCCACTGTAAAACACCAACCATATTATAGCCACGAAACAGGTGTCTAATTAGTGTACAGGTATAAAATTTGGTGAGGACCAATTTGTTGAGGGTCAGTGTGTGTGTGCGCCCACACGTACACATTAACTTCGTCTGTGGCACTAATTTATGATCCCTTATACTAATATATCATTACCGCACCGCGCAGATGACGCCGCGGTATAACTTAGCCTTCAAGATCCTCCAGAAAGACGTACATCCATTAGTTCGTGCCGTAGCCACCCGGCGCCCTCCCTCCGCGGGCCCGTAGCCCGACGGACAGACTAAACAATGATAAATCTTGAACATACAATAATTTATATTCAAGAATTTATCAATGAGGAGGGGACCACCCCTTAGACCCCCACCCCCAGGCCGGCATTCACGCTAATCGAGGAGTTCCGCAAGGATGGGAAATCGATACCCCAGTAATCAACCTGGCTAGGGGCCTGTTAAT
>JAODFY010000019.1:269444-287083 GCA_027580055.1 Paracaudina chilensis | reverse complement strand
TTTGCCCCCCCCCCCCCCCCAAAAAAAAAAAAAAAAAAATCCAGTTCCAAAAGCAATAAAAAATTTGGTTTCAAAGCAAAATATATAGTATGACTGATTTATGAGAAGGGACCTAGTGTCTGATTGCACTTCATAAACTTGTTTTTTCTTGCTTGGCGTTTGGCATTAAAGAAATAAAGAAAGTGTATATTTTGTAGATTGATTATAATTGATGCAGATTACCTATCCTTGGCCATGTTTTTGTTGTAACATTATTGTCCTAAGATGGACTACATTTTGATATCACTGGAGTTTTGTATTAAATCTTACCCTTAAGATCTAGATCTCAAGTTTATCATTCTCTTTTGTCAACAGCCTATCCAACCTAACTGCGAGTTAAAGGTCTATTATGCATCAGATTATGCCAAACTGATGAACGTTAAAACGTTTGATTGCGGTGAGTATATTCCTCTTCTTGTTTGGTTTAACCTGCATCTGTCAGGTTGATGCATTAAGGATGAGATCTAGCCCGGTGTCAGACACATTGTCCTTGAATTTAAAAGGTGGCCAAATCGTTAGTTTCCCTAAATCGATTATGTCTTACCTAAAGGGCTATTTAGTAACCTACACCTGCTGTGATGTGGACCATCACCTGTATCCCATGCTAGTCACCAGTTTATAGCCATACGTGGCTTAAAGGCTTCACTCTTCTTTCTAGCTATCTAATAAAACAGCTCATCTGCCCATGAACAAGACTTAAAAATATTCAGCCCTTAATGAACATGTTAATCAATACAATGAACACAACAATATTATAACTTAATACACAATTAATATGTATAATGAACATAGAAATGAACACAACAAAAATATCAATTAACACAAACTGAACATGTAAATGAACACATAACGAACATGTCAGCTAAAATCTGCATTGATGTAAATGATTGCATATCTCATTGGCTGTTTGTCAAATGTATTAATTAGTTTATTATTAGTCAAATGTATTAATTAGTTTATTATTAGTCAAATGTATTAATTAGTTTAATATTAGTCAAATGTATTAATTAGTTTATTAATTAGTCAAATGTATTAATTATCAGTTTATGCATGCAATTGGCCATTGAAGACATTGCAATAAATCATGTTTCTAAACTTGATTTGGCCCTAATGAGTGTTGCAATTTGCAAAATGAGGAGAATATAGTTGTTTCATAAGATGAACAATGGACTAAATGATTAAACCAGCAAATCGAGCGATTTTGCTGCCCAAAGTCTGTTTAAGGTTCCATTCACTGTGACAGGTTTTGAATGCTGCTTGTGTTATTCTTATTATTAACTGTTGTTTATGTTATTAACCTTTAGATGGAACAGATTCGCTACTATCGATACCAATGAGCCAAGATGATAGCACGTCCAGCTTTGTGTCTGCTACTACATACTCAATAGAACACAAGGTAAAAACCAGGAGTATACACTTTTCAGTTTTCCTGTGTTTTTATTATTTTCATTTCTCTTGTTTTGATTTTATTGACAGTTCCAATATGCTTCGAATTTCAGCTTTGCAATCTCTTCATAGATTTGTTATATATCTAGCAATTCAGTATTTTATTCTATTTTCAATTGTATTATCCTAGCCTAGTCAAAAAGCACCATATCTGATACCTAGGATGAGGACTAATATTGATAGTTGGTCATTTTATTGGTAATCATGATAGCATTTTCTGCTATTTTGAGACATTGATATTTAAAATAAATTTACATACAATTTTAACTAAGCATCTGGCAACATTTGTGTCTAATTATTTTTTTTTCTCTCTAGAATTGGATTAGTGATTTTTTTCTTGAATTTTTTTGCTATCATGGAAAGTTTTTTAATTGATCTTATCTTGTTGCTTTCAGGCCAGCACTAGCTTCCAGTATAACGACACCAATAATAACGAGGCCCCCACTTCATCGGAACCCTGGAAGTGCTCCAGTTGTAACAAAGTCTTTGCCACCTTCAATCAGCTTGAATCCCACCTCTGTGAATCACGGAAGGCCAAAAGGGGCCGCAAGCCAAAGTTGAAAGAAGGGGAGGACCAGCTGGCCAAGGAAGAGGAGGGACCTTCCAGCTCCGACAAGGGCCTAGCTGGGAAGACGAAAGGTAAAGGGACACGTGGGAGAGGGAAGAAGGAGGGCAAAACATTTCCATGCACCCAGTGTGACAAAGTATTCATGACAGGGGAGAAGATGAAGACACACACCTACCTGCACACTGGCGAGAGACCGTTCACCTGTGCCGAGTCGGATTGCGGCAAGGCTTTCATATCCAAGTACAAGTTGCTGAGACACATGGCCACACACTCACCCAATAAAATGCACAGTTGCACTTTCTGTGATAAGAAGTTTCACCGGAAAGACCACCTAAAGAACCATCTCCACACCCATGATCCCAACAAGGTACTCTTCAGATGCGCAGAGTGCGGGAAGGTCTACAATACCAAGCCAGGGTACAAGAAGCACATAGCCATGCATGCCGCTGCATCGGGGGAACTCGTTTGTAAGATCTGCGAGCGGGAATGTGAAAATACAGAGGCGCTGTTGCAACACATCAAATCACATTCAGGGAAGTCCAGTGTTACGAAGGAAAAGAAGCACCAGTGCGAACACTGCGATCGTAAATTTTATACGCGCAAGGATGTGCGCAGACATATGGTCGTACATACGGGTAGAAAAGACTTCTTATGCCAGACATGTGGTCAAAGGTTCGGTCGGAAAGACCACCTGGTCCGACACACTCGCAAGAGCCATGAGGGCAGTGATCCGCAGATACGGGTGAGGCTCGGTGAGCATTTGCAGGCTATGGCGGTGGCCTCCATGCCCAATATGGCCGGCTCACAGGGCATGTCATTTCAGGAACCGTTTCATAGTATGCATGACCCTCAGCAGCTGTTACATCCCCAGATTCCATCGACGTCCATACAGCAGGAACCGCCGTATCCGATGTCACCCCCGGTGAGGAACCGACTAATGGAACTCCTCAAGATCCCCCCGGTACCGCCATCACGGTTCAACCATAACTACCACCACCACCCCCAGATCAAGGTGGAGCCAATCATGGAGAACATGGACTCGATGGGGAGCTGCAAGATGGGAACGGACCCCATGACACCAACATCGGTCGACGTGGGCCATCTCCTGGGGTTCCTGCCGGTCAACTCCAGCCACATGCAGCCGCAGCACCATCATCACCAGGGCATCCCGCCGACACCCACCTCCCCGCAGATGATGGTCCCCACGACGTCGCATGCATCGCTACCTCAGTCTACCCAGAATGCCCCACAGGCCCATCTACCTCATAACGTAATTCAGGCACACTCTGTGGAGCATCTTGGGATGCCGCAAGTCACCGCAGTGGACCTACACATCAACCAGATGCAGATGAGTTCCCATCAACAGCAGGGACTCGACCCTATGCATGTGGGCTTCCTAGGGAACCAGGCGTTGCCACGGTTTCACCAGGCCTTTCAATGAAGTCACCTTTTTTTAACCCTAGAGGAGCGTTTGCTTGAATGACGTGACCGCCTTTTTGTTTTAAGCTTTATATGTACCGAATGAATGGCGTTTTTTTTTTTTGGGGGGGGGGCTCTCTTTCTCTTTATCAATATTTATTGTGCCATCTCTGTATATCATTTTGATTGGCACCTCAATATTATTTTCTTTCCTGGAGACTATGTTTATTGTTTCAATTCTTGTATTTATGCACTCATAAATTTTCCACAGCTTGTTTGACTTTTTTGGGTAATACAGTAAAACTTGAAAACAGTAGTCTTTATCTAAAGCAGTTCCATTCTGAAATATAAACCAAAAATGACGAAAAAAAAATAGCAAAATATTCTTTCAAAAGAATTGCCAGCACGATAGATTTTTGAAGAAAAAAAATTGAAAAGGGGCAGGAAATAAAATAATTCCTGGAAAATAAAAAAAACAAAATTGCAAAATATTGGGGTCACCTTCTATTTACCCCCCCTTTATAGATTCTAAATCAATATATTGTCAAAATAATTTCAACAAATTTAAATAAATAAATTCTTGTGGGAAGTAAGAGAAAGTCATCACACCTCATTTTTTTGTATAAAGTTGGTAAACTTTGCAAAAGCTTTGTTTCGCCACGTGTGCAAGATGATTCAACAGTGCAATACAATCTTTCACATGTGCAGCGTCAAACAGGCTGTGGAATCATTGTTATTCACGCAGCTACCTTTCTTTTCTCATATCTGTTTTTCATTTTGTGTTTCATGTAAATGTTTTATATTATTTGTGTGTCAGTTTTGTTCGCAGTTGAATCTCTGCAGCTTTCCGACCAGTCATTGATCCCGCTATAACGCTTACACATAACATCGATTGTGATGGGGTTTACTTTTGCCAATAGTTTTCCCTTTCATTTTGCAAAGTGGTAGGGAAAAAAAACAAAAGAAAGCTAATTATATCAAGATACACTTGTAACCAAGCAAGCAATGTTTCCCTCTCACTGGACAGGTTATCTCACCTTGTTTGAGTTCATTTCAAATAACTGATGAAATATCAGCTCTGTTTTTTTTTACTTATTTTTTTTGCCCACAATTTTGATTTATTAGGTCTGCACATTTCAGGAAAAAAATTCTAAATTCTGAATTTAAAGTAATAAATTTTTAACTCAAAACATTTGGATATCAAAAAGTTGTGTTTTGTCACAAAAGCTGGAAAAGGTGAAATGGTATTGTTTTTTTAAAAAAAATATTTATTAAGAACCAATATAATCTCCTAATCACATACTAATGCATAATCTGATATGCGTATATCTATTGCAATGCTGCATAATCTGATATGTGTATATCTATTGCAATGATTTGTAATCATGTAACCATTTTGTAATATCAATATGTTTAACTTGTCTCAAGCCATTCTGTAGTTGCATAATTGCTTGTTCATTGGTTTTGTTGGTAGAGGGGAAGGATTGTTGGTAGAGGGGAGGGATTTCTTTTCCACAAAATGCCCTTTAGGACACATTGCAAAAAAAACTTGATACCTTAATAACAGGAGAGGGAATTTGGGTAAACCAAACAAAATATGATTTTTAAAAAAGGCCCTTGGCCCCAAAATATATTTTAATGCATAAACCATAAATGTTTTTTAAATCATCAGAATTTTTAATTTAAGAGAGCAAGGAATCACAAAACCTCTTGGTTTTCTGGTTAAAACAAAAGTTTTAATCATAATACTTAAACCTGCTGGCAAAATGTCCTTGCAATAAATATTGATTGGACTAACAGGTCCCTCCCCCTACAACTGTGCCAGAGCAAACCAAGCACAGACTTGGTGATAATACCCCTCAACTTGTGATAATACCCCTCAAGCTGATCATATTACCCCTCAAGCTGATCATATTACCCCTCAAGCTGATCATAATACCCCTCAAGCTGGTGATCATACCCCTCAAGCTGGTGATCATAATACCCACCAAGCTGATCATAATACCCCTCAAGCGGGTGATCATAATACCCCTCAAGCTGGTGATCATAATACCCCTCAAGCTGGTGATCATAATACCCCTCAAGCGGGTGATCATAATACCCCTCAAGCTGTTCATTACACCAGCCTATATTTGTTCAATTTTCTTTCCCTTTTATACATCTTAATTTCAGTCCAAATTGTCAAAAGGAAAATGGCATTGAGAAAATGAATGTGAGAGACCTATAAATGTGTAACAAGGATCTGACTTAGTATGGATGTGCTGCTGGTTCCTAATTTTATGTAAAACTGTTGCCTTCTATTTTGTGATTTCATGTTTATTCAATTTCCTTGTGCATGTCTTTCATTGCTGCCTCATGAATATTCATTTTTTGCATATTTGCATGCTTCATAAAGTAATTTAAACCCATCAGATTTGTTTACAAAATAAATTTGAAGGTTGAAATTGCCAATCTGCTTTTTTTCAAGAAATAACACACATTGTTCTGGCTTTTTATTTAAATAATTATAATACCTCAAGAGTGTTCATGCATATGCATAGGGTGTATTCAACATGTGAATTTGCATATGTTTTGATGTGATAGATCTATGTATCAGTATTACTAACACAAAACTAAAGGAGTTTATTATTTTTTTTTGTATGATACCACATAGTTTGGACATAAAACAATCCTTCCCCTATTTTTATTTCATGATGCATTTTGTGTGGAACATTACCAGTCTCCTCCCTATGTGATATTTGTCCTGTTCTGTGTAATTGGTCTTCTTATGTTATGCTGAAACACTATCGGGCCATGTAATTGGTCTTCTTATGTTATGCTGAAACACTATCGGGCCATGTAATTGGTCTTATGTTATGCTGAAACACTATCGGGCCATGTAATTGGTCTTCTTATGTTATCCTGAAACACTATCGGGCCACATGTGACTGTTGCCGGCTAGTCTCCTATTATTATGCAAATTGCTTTAGATTGCTCTTCCTTTCTATTATTATATTTTTTTTCAATAATTTTACATTGCAAAACATCTGTAAAGTTTTTTCATTGTATTAAGTGGAGAAGTGTGTGACATTTTATCATTTTCCTTCAGCATGTAATTCTTTTAAAAAAAAATGTTCCCCCTCCTTCCTGAAGACTTATGCAGAGATACTGTCGCTAAGCAAGCCAAGATTCTAACGTAATTACCAAGGAACCAGTAATGATGTGGTAGTAGTTTAATGTCTCTTTTTGTAATACTATTTCAACTTGCCGTGTCATGCCAGTATATTTAACTACTTCATACCTTCAACACCTCAGACACAATTGTGTACATAGATTTGTAAGCTAGCTAATCATTTTTATGCCTTTGGAATACCTCAACTCTTAACAAAATTAAAAAAAAAAAAACTCAAAAATTCTTGTATAATTTTTGACATTTTCATATATAATTGACATAAATAACCAATTAAGATTCTTCAGTTAACAAATTAAACTTTGCAACTTTTTTTAAAGTAAGTATTAAAACACAAGAAATGTAAAAATGTAAAATCCTCTGCAAAATACATCAACCTTTAATGTCAAAGAAAAAAGCTTGTTGGTTAAAAAAAGCTTTGTAAAGATGTTTTACTTTTAAGATTGCCCATGCCGTATGCCTAACAAACATTTTATTTATTTTGCAAATCATATTGGAGATTTATTAGGCTGTTGTAGAAGGTCTACATTATTCAGCGCTATAACCAAATTATATATTATGTGGAATAGTAGCTCCATATAGAATACTAATCCCAGTAATCCTCATGTATGTCTGCTCCATTGAGCAGTCGTATATATTTAGCTTGATAATTTGAGCACCTCACTAATTATGCCTCCAATTATGTTTTTGTGTAGATCATCTATATCTAATCAACTCCAGTTTGGTATAACTAAGAATTCCTCCATTTACCACTGTTCCTTGGAGCATCTCTTTAGTTGAATAATAATTTGTAAGAACACCTTCCTAATAATACCTCCAATTATGCAGATTTTAATATTACCTCCTCCAAACATGCCTGTTCCATAGAACATCTTATGATTTAGATAATATTTTGCAGCTCTGTAGAGCAGAGTTTTAATAATACCTCCAAGTGTAACTGCTCCATAGAGCATCTTTTCAGATAATATTTTGCAGCTCTGTAGAGCAGCGTTTAATAATACCTCCAAATGTAACTGTTCCATAGAGCATCTCTTCAGATAATATTTTGCAGCTCTGTAGAGCAGAGTTTTAATAATACCTCCAAACGTGAATTTCTCTTATAGAGCATCTCATTATTTAGATAATATTTTGCAGCTCTGTAGAGCAGAGTTTTAATAATACCTCCAAACGTGAATTTCTCTTATAGAGCATGTCATTATTTAGATAATATTTTGCAGCTCTGTAGAGCAGATTTTAATAATACCTCCAAATGTAACTGCTCCATAGAGCATCTTTTTAGATAATATTTTGCAGCTCTGTAGAGCAGATTTTAATAATACCTCCAAATGTAACTGCTCCATAGAGCATCTCTTTAGATAATATTTTGCAGCTCTGTAGAGCAGATTTTAATAATACCTCCAAATGTAACTGCTCCATAGAGCATCTCATGATTTAGATAATATTTTGCAGCTCTGTAGAGCAGCGTTTAATAATACCTCCAAATGTAACTGCTCCATAGAGCATCGCTTTAGATAATAATTTGCAGCTCTGTAAGAGCAGGATTTTCATACCTCCTCCAAACATGACTGCTCTTTAATTAAATATTTTTCCTCTAAATAACTTTTTTAAAATATCTCCAATTATGACTGCTTAGATCATATTTGGCTACTCCGCTGTAGTTTTGATGCTCCACTGAACATCAAACATCAGAGCATCTTTCTGGTCTCTCTTATGCCTGAAGACTTCCTTCATAATATTTTGAGGCTTTCAGCTCCCTGTTTTAGACCAGCTATCATTCTTAGCACTGCTCCTCCTGTTATTTGTCCCAGTATTTCATATTTTCATCTTGCAAATATCATCATCAAATTCTAAATTGTGAGGGAACCTCCCAGCTTTGTCATAGCACATCTTGCAGCGGTTATTTTGTGTAATTGTTACTAAAAAGTAAGGCCCACTTAATATGGAATGGGTTAAACATTTTTTACAGATTTTGTGTAACTTTCTATTGATGGAGTGCTTTCACTTAGGGCCTTAATATTTGAACATGGTAGGATAATTGTTGAAACACTTGACTAAGCTTGCCAATCCCATTACCTAAAGCAGAGGTGTTGGAATTAACCTTTCCACCTTACCCGTAAACAGTTAAATATTTTACACTCATTATAAAAACTGCATTTTGTCACAAAGATAATGCTCATAGATGCCTGTAGCTTTCTTTCAATCTATGACAATGTTTTTTTTTTTTTTAACTAGATTGAGATCATATTGACCATAAAAAAAATAGCCTACTTATTGGCTTGCTTACTAGACTGAATTTTTGTGTTTTCCTTCCTGTGTCAAATTTGTGGACATTCTTTACTGTTTTCTTGGTAAATATAAGTACAGTTTTGGAAGTTTTTTTTTTTTAGTTTTGACTCTCTCCAGGGCTCTGTGGATGGTTTTCGTAAAGTACGTCTTCCATCAAATTTGTTAAACCCTGTTCTGTGCAAAATCGGTGCTTCTACTCCTCATTTTGTCAATTCACCTCTCTGATTTTCATATTTTTATAATGTTTATAATTTATTTTTTCATACCCAGTTTTTTTTTTTTATAAAGCAGGTGATTTTTTTTGGTAGATGGAATTGTGTTGAGCGAAATATGTTTTGGGCGATGTCCATCAATATAAGAGATCAGTTAAGGGAAGGCATAACATGTTAATACTACCCAGATGATAGTATACCTATTTATTCATTTATTTTTTAAAGGTAATATTTTCTTTCATTAAAATAATCTGTTTTTGTATACACTATTTTAGCATCACTGTGAAACTATCTACATACCTATTTTTTTTTTAAAGGATTTTAAAATATAAAATATCATTGATAAAATTATTAATAACATTTTTTTAATTTGTATTTAATATGCTAAAACTCACCTTCAGTAGGCTACACTTTCCACATTTTTTTTTCTTAATGATTTTTCAATAAGATAGGGTTTTGAAGTTTGTAATAAGTAGTGAATATTTCATACCTCACTGAGTTAAGTTCTTCCATTTTATGAACGTGAACCTCATACAAAAAAATACCTCGAATGTCAGTATTGATTTGAAACAGTGCAAGAATTTGATAAAGCCTTGTGCCTGTGGTGCCTCCATTGGTAGAGGTAAGAGGCAGGGAGAAGAGGCAGAGAGAAGAGGCAGGGAGGGGTATAAATTATTGCAATATTTGACACTTTACTTGTGGAGATCAATAATGCTAGCCAGTGCTCGGTCATCCTGGAAATATTGAGACATGTATGCCAGTTTGTCCAGCCATATGAATGACACATGCACGGCATATGTACGTCACATGCACAGCATATGTATGCCCTTTGTGTGGATGTTTTAATCATCACCTAAAAACATTCTACTGACTCATTTTGCAACAAATAAATTCTGGTAGAGTCATTAATGCATTGAAGAGGCTTGTATGTCAGGGTAAATTAGTGCTGTGACCTGTTGATCCAGGGTCTGGGACAGTGGCATTGCCAAGGGGGGGGGGTGCCACCACCCCTCCAGAAAAAATGTGCTTCCCCAGATGGAATCTGTTTTATTGATGCATGTCTCAAGGACCCCTTTCTTAATGAACTCACCTACAGATGGCACCACTGGGCTGAACTAAGTGTAGTATTCTCCATGGTGCTGGCTTGGTTACCATTTGGAGAGTTAATAACCTTGAATCATATAGAGTTACTGGGTGAGCATCAAAAGAAGGGGATGTATGGGGTAGGCAAGGGGAAAAAAACATTGTAAAAAAATAAATTATGGCAATTCCCAAAAAGTTTCTATAGAGTAAGATATCAGGAAAAAGAGTTTCCTAAATTCTAAGATCTTTCAATTCACACCTCAAATGAATTATGTACCATTAATAATAATTAAAAAAAATATTTATTACTTATTTTTAAATCCTTTCAAAATTGTTAGAAGTTTTCACTTTCTACAGATTGAGTTGATCAGCTTTGAATATTGTGTCAACTTCAGTATTGCTGAAGGCTGGTACCATTCACAGAAATGGTATCACGTGCACAGTATCTCACTATATACACAGAAATTAATATTTTATATTTATTACAATTTTCTTTGGGTTAGGGTGCTATCATTATTCTGAAAGAGGACATGAAAAAATCTGTTTGATATTACCTACTTATAATAATACCCCATCAGTCTTAAAATATTTTTTTTAATATCTAGTAAGCCCTTTTACTAGTCCTATATATTATTTTGTAAAATGCTATAATTTGTCATTTCATTTTTAAACTGACAAGAATGTGATATTAACATAAGCTTTTGCCTTGATGGTGTATGTAAAGTTATTCAGAGAAGTAGGCCATTGTTATCTTTTGTTTATCTGAGAGGGTGCGGAGAGGGGGGTCAACGGCGACCCCGGAGGTGTGGAGGGAGAGTGGGCGAAATTTCACCGCAAGCAGTTGTCTTCATTTGTACTCAGGGAGTGTGTGACTTAATGAAAATGTATTATATAAAGTTTGTAGGTTGTCAAACTAGCATTAATGTCCTAGAGGACGCACTGTGGCGTGAATTAGTGAGGACAGGAGTGTCGTTCGAAAACCACTCGCTTAATCCGTTTTTAAATGTAATCATTCATTAGCTTCATGTAAATGTTTTATTTTTCTAAATCATGTGGATATGAAAGGCAAACTCTTTGTAAGCTTAGGAATTTTTCAGCCGGATGTAACTTTGTTATTTATGCAAAAGCTGGTTTTTATTTTAAAGGGCTGTTGTGGATGTTGTTGTCATTGTTAGGTATTGCAGTCGTGTTGCTAGTGTTTTTTTTTTTTTTCTATAAAGAGTTATCACCCTAAGGTGAGAATAAATACAATTCCTAAGTTCTTGGTTGGTGTAAACGGCAGAGTGCATGAAATCTTCTTTCAGCGAGTGATTCAGCATTTTTCCAATCGTTGTTGTCATGGCGACTCAATAGTTTTTCAGTTCATCATGTTATTCCAGAGGTGATTTACTGTGTGTGATTATATTTGAAGTAACAAGGGTCCCATTGACTAAGTGTATTGATGTTCTTTTCCCCCCTCTCTCAGTGATGGACTCTTCCCTATATAATGTAAAATAATAGGAGAGTCGGAAGAGTCCATCATTGTTACAGGGGACATGAGATGCTATTATGAAATGTGTCGTGAATGAAACCAGTGCCTCAACAAAATGCTACTGTCTAGACTTTCTTCGAATCTCGAGAGCAATATATCAGGTGGTGAGATTTTTAGAAACGAGAGACTTATTGTTGTTATAAAAAATAAAAAAATGCAAATTAACACAACTCAATGAATAAACATTTTTCAAGTTCTCTTGGTTTCCACTGCTGTCTCATATTGTACAGATTTTATAACATGATGAGGACATGATGTACAGTCTTTAAGAGGAGGAGATTCATGTTCATTAGAAACACAAGTCGATTATTAAACTTGATGTAGACTTGTTAATGCTTAACGAAAAAGGCTATTTGTACGAAAATATGCAAGAGTTCTATAGTCATTTTTTTTCCTTTAATAGTTAAATTCAAGAGTTTGGGATTGTGAAATCTCACTCCAAGAATGGACGAACGGGATTGTGGCTTCTCAACTTTCTTTCTTTTAAAATTCCTTGTTTTTAATCTTTTTTTTCTCTATATATTTCTTCTTTCTGTATATACTGCCTTGGTGCTCCGTGAAGTTAAGCCACACTAAATAAACAATTGAAAATTTATCCAAGGAGCCATTTTAAGATATATAATAATGGGGATATTTTCTACTGCTGATGAAATCTATATTACTATAAACGGAGGAAAGGCTTGTTGCTGTTTAACCAAAGAATAATTTGGTTGGTAAATAATTGGTATGTTAAGTATACAGTGGAGTATGTACTGCTTCGTGTGATTAAATGTCGCTTTTCGCAAATGTCTGTTCATAATGTCGGTATGGTGTTGTTCAGAGCCAGTTGTTCATAATTCAAACGCTAAGTGGGATTGAGTTTTGATCCGGAAAATGTATAATTTCTAAATATTGACAAAAAAATGTTAAAATTACAAACACAAGGACACACACATGGGTAAGAAGAAAAACAGAATACACGATGGCGGTTCACCTTTTGCCTGGGTGTCGTACCTTTAAAAAAAAATTGATGGTGATGTCAAATTTTGTCGACGAGTTGTTGAGTATTTCTGCTTATCGTAGGGGATGGTCATACCCCCCTCTATCTATATTCAATGGTATGTGTACTGTGAAGTTGTGTGGTGTGAACGCTATCTGTATGCCATTGACCCGTCCATTTTGGAGTTACCGGTAACATGACGCAAATTCACTCCTTACAAATACAACGTGTACACAATTGCATTTAATTCGTCTGCAAATCGAATGGTGGAAATAGTTCTTATTTAGGAAGGAGTAAGGTTGCGATGGTAATACAGTGTCACATACAATGCTCCAGTGGTCAAGTAAACCCTTAACTGCATCTGAACCTGGGCAAAATTAAATAAAATTATGGCAAATGATGGATCATCAGAATAATTACCCTGAAATGGTATTCCTGGAAAAACATTATCCCATGTTATTTTTTCATTGAGATGCATTTGTCAGACGGGTATTAAGTCCAGTCATGCCACCCGTCATGCCAAAAGTACTGGGGCAATTTGGCAGGTTTGAAAAACAAAACACGTATTTCAGAATCAGTTCAAAATGTAGGGAAACTCTTTGAGGCAAAATGGTATGTGGGATGGCCATAAGGGCTGTGTTATGCAAATAATTGTAGGTGTTCATTGTGCAGCACAGGAGGAGGGGGGAGGAGGGGGGAGCTTGTGGGTGGTTGGCAGCATATGGTTCAGGCCCCTTTTGATGGCCATCTTTGTTAGTTTACTGGGCCACTGGTACAATGTATGTCATTGCAAGCCATAACTGAAGAAGATTATATGCAGGGAATATTTGGTATATATAGAGCCACATGGTTTCAAACAATAGATAAACCCTTCTGTTCATGACATTGGTAGAATTTACAAAACTTTAATTACACAAAATGATCCAAAGTTTAAATGAAATGCAAATTTCCTTTAATATTGCTAATTGAGACTTCTTAATAATTTCACAATGGCAAAGTATAGGCAAATCAAAAAAGCATATATAACTTGTTGCAAGTTTTCTTTTAAATTTGTCCCTTGTCACATTTGATTGTTCCAAAGCCTGAAGAATGCAATTTTGCTCTCCAGGGATTTGAAAGGAATTTATCCGAGTTATCCAAGTAAATAGGTAGTTCAAGGTTACAATGTGTCAAGTTAAATTTCTTAATGGACAAATATATCATCAAGCATCCTAAATTGCCATCATCATGCATTAATCATAATTTTCCCCAAGCATAAGGGAAGTAATAACAAGGTTGCTCATATTATATATTTCTCTCCTCCCCCCACATTTGGGGGGTTTCCTTTCTTGCCTTGTCATGAACAAAGAGGTGGTTTCGCTGTATATAGTAATTATTCCCATGATATTTTTGGTCTTGAACAAAATAAATAGAATGTGAATTTGTTGTCAGGAATGGTTTGTTAATGGTCACTGTATACTGCTGCAGTAACTGTAGGGTATATCCGTGTATACATAGGAGGAGAAAGCAAAGGGCAGTCAAATGCTTGTAGATTATTTCCTTATTATCAGACAGCTACCTGGGGGCAAAATACAGAAACCCACAGCTCACAAAGAAAGGTTTTACCATCAATGCTTGCAGGGGTCAGAGCGAATCTTGAATTGACTCTTTAAAAAGTGAAGCTGTCGTTTTCTGGCAATAATTGTTGAAAGGATCAGAAAAAAAAATGAAAAAAATTTAACAGCTTTTAAAAGCTAAATTGATAAGAAGTTGATGAGAAAGTTGTAATTTTTTTCTAAGATTCCTTCATTTTTTTTCCTTCATTGAGTATGAGTTGATCCTTACTTAACCCTAGCCATGTGTACAACAGATTCTGTGGGGCGTACCTTACTTGGCTTTGTGTTGTAGCAGGTATTTAAGAGGTGCTGCGTACTTTGTTTTAGTAAAATTATGCAAATTAGATGTTAAACAAGTCGTGCAGTTTATCTCGGCTTGCATTTGAATAAGGGCATCTTCGAATGGGGAAAACTGCCATTTTATTTATGCAATATTGGAGATTATATTATAGGCAGTTGGGAGATATTATATTTTTGATGTGTTGAGGCCTGAGAAATTTAACCTCAAAACCTTGTTGCCCATATAGATATTATCGGGGTGCTGTTAGATAACCCCACTTAGGACCCCCCAGTTAGAACAAACCTGGTGGAAAGTCTGTCTGCTGTAACTTATTTTTGTGTGATATATCTAAAGCCAGATTTTCTGCTAGATTTGTTCTTCCTGGGGAATGTGAATCGAAAATGCAATTATTCATTGATAAGTTAAGGAGAAACTAGGGAATGTTTTGGAATGACTACTGGTGCTTAATATATAATGTAATTAATGGTTATGAAGGGGATACTGCAAAAGTTACAAAAGAAATTTTATAGGCCAACATTTGGCACGGAGCAATTTTTACAGTTTCTCCCAGATACCATACAAGATTTGATTTTTTGCAATTGATAATGAATAAATTTACCTTAACATGGGATTTAGAAGTTTTATTAAACAACATTATGATTGTAAGTTCCTTACTAATCAATAAACTGCCCATTGTATGCATGTGATGAGCGTAGCAACCATGTATTCAAACTCAAATGCTGCGAATATTCAACGTTATTATGAGTGGCAACCCCTCAGTGGTCATGAAATAAAGAGCTTCAGTGTTCATTATGTCAATCAATCATCTACTCTTTTTGGTCTCTTGTTTTTCTTTACTTTTATTGTTCACAAGGATGGGTGGAAGTGGGCAAGAAGGGGTCAAGCCTTCATGTCTGGGGTTGGGAAGCCCACAGGTAAAATGTCCATATGCCCATGAATTTATGAAGAATTAACAGGTGGATACTTGCAACAGTTGCAACAGTTAATTTAAATATTTCATTAAAAAAAATCCAAAGGGGAGGGGGATGCACAAGGGGGGGAGGGGCCATGACCCCCCAGACCATCAAAATTGATGGCACTAAATGTTTCCTATATGTACCAAGTTTCATGTAGATCCAACAAAGTTTAATAATTTGACCTCAAATTAACCATCAAAATTAACCATATGACCATCAAAATTTTCACCTATATGTACTAAGTTTTTCATGTACATCCAACAATGTTTAGTATTTTGACATTTTTGGTACATATAGTTAACATTTGTACATGTATATATGTCTATGTACAATGCAAATTCAATATGGTCAAACCATAATAGGGCCTACTATGCTTGGAGCTTCAAAATTTGGTATACTATTTATACACACTGTAGCCAATAGGATTTTGTATATATAAAGACTCTTTACAACTGACACATTCCTCTGGAAGTGTCTTGGGAGGTTACCATGACAATGTTTTGAAAGGGTCGCACAGGGGTCCACCCATTGACTTTTATGATCGGAAGGTACCTTTGAGATCCCAATATGGTGACGAAAGTGTAAAAATATGAAAAAAAGGCCAAAAGGTCACCAGAGGTCAAACTGAGGTCATAGGTCACCCGGAAGCGGATCGATAAGAGGATTACATTAATGCAACTTCCATCTCTAACAGACACTTCGTTCTCAAGTTATCGCAAAAAATACTAGTTTTTTACCATTAATTGACCTTTGGTGACCTTGGATCACGTGACCGTTAAGTTTGAAAATTTTTCCCTGACCCGTTCACACCTTGTCCCAAAATATCAACTTGTCGCACCATGGCAATGGGAGTTATTGCAGTTTTAATATTTTGGGTTTTTGGACCATAACTGACGTGAGGTTACCTTTGTGGGCACCAGTTTTCACTATGACGGATCTATAGGTATGGCTTCCATGCACCTTTCCAATATTGTTAGAGCGCTCCCAAGCGGCGCACACACACATGCCAACCTGACTACATAGGTTCCTTTTGCTAAGGCAAGGAACCAACCAGAATGCACACATAGGTGAGGTTCCTTGCTGTGTTGTGAAGATTAATAATTAATTTGGCCCAAAAATTTGGTCCAAAAAAAATTGGTCCCAAGTTTTGGGCCTATGTGTACCGACTAAACTAACCACCAACTTATACCAAGATTCGATACAATCCGACTTACTGTTGCAAACTTCTAAATTGCACTTTGAAGACAATGCAAATTCAATAATTATTTGATGGACCCCCTCTTGGCAAATCTCCATTGACTTGAGTGTGTCACTAAAAGTCACATTAGTGTGTGTTATTTTACACACTGTAGCAAATGGGATTTTCAACCAGTTTGTATGGAAGCCCATAATTGCCCTAATATTACAGTTTATGGCTAAAATAAGCTCCTCCCCCTCATAAAATTGCATATGATCATCAATGACAGACCACCATACCAAGTTTGAAAAAATTCTGACTTACATTACAATTTTAAGATTTTTTACATTTGACCCCATGACCTCATTAATATTCATGATGAGCATCAAAGTCTGGTATTGATTCATCATTTCCTTGTTGAGTAATCGTGTATACACACACATACACACACATGCATAGGTTCCTTTTGCTTTCTGCAAGGAACCAAAGATGCTTCTGATGGATTTTTATGAAATTTGACACAATATTCATTGTATGGGTGTTGCAGAATTTTAGGTTAAAGGTCATTTGAGGCCATTAACTGAAAATGCTTACAATTATGACCAAAGTTACACATGATCATGTGCTACCTTCTGGGTGTCCAAGGTCTTGTATGAAGCATGGGCGGCGATCCGTACTTCCGAGTGGGGGGGATATGACCTTGTTGACTATCTAAGCATAGCGCCACCATAGGTTGGCGTGAAGCGTCCAAGAAAATTTTGGGATTTACAAACCCTCTAGATGGCCGGAAACGGCACTTCCCGAGGTTTCCAAGCGGCATAGGTCCTATACCCAACTTTAAAATAGGGATATCATGTCCGAAATATCTCATAATCAGG
>JAODFY010000019.1:257399-269344 GCA_027580055.1 Paracaudina chilensis | reverse complement strand
CACTGTATATACATTGTATATACATTGTATATACATAGTGATTGTATATTCATGTACATTCATTGTATATATGGTACAGTGTAGAGACTGTGCGACACCACATTGCACCCATACCTTTTGCTCCTGAAGGTTTTCCACCAGTGGGTCACGCTTGACGATGATCACAGTCCCCTTTTCCAGCTTATGGACTGTTCTCTCTGTATCGTCCAGCCAGCGGATTAGGGTATCCAAGCTGTCTTGGATGTCCTGAGACTGAGTGAGGGCGCTCTGCAACTGCATGTTGCGTTGGTTGATCAGTCCATCCAGGTTATTGTAACGTTCCACTATATTATCTGATGGAAGTTAACAAAATATGAAAAATTTCCCTTTAACAGAAGTATTGCTTTACCAGAAGGGAATGGCATAGATGACCAAATACAAGGAGGGCCAGTGATGACCTGAATGTGATGTCTAGGCATTCTTCTAGCCAGCAACATTGTCGGAAAATCAATATTGTAGCTGAACAAAACCAATGTGTGAAATCTGAAATGGGGATATGCTCCAGTCAAAACCCACTGGTAAGAATCCAAAGGCTCACTGTCTGTAGGCTCCTGCTGTGTAAGATTTTACATCTTGTCATTTGTTATTATTAGACGATAAATGTCCAAACCAGGTGCTTGATTCTCAAAACCATTTGCTGGGAGCTTCCCAATAAGTGCTGCATTGTTAATTTGTTTTATAGTTTTCAAAAGATTTTTACCACAGAAATGTGTTACTGGAGTGTTATGCACATTAGTTTTGTAAGAACGGGACTAAGTGTGTTACCATTTGTCCTATGGATGTCAGGTTGAAGGTCCGACTTTGAATCTGCTAGATTTCTGCCAGCATCCTTCATTCTTTCAATGTCCTTCAGATGCAGTGCAACCTGGTCACGAAGAACCTGCAATGAAGACCACAAAATCAAACCATAATATGGTCCATATTCTGAATCCTATCATCCTGGAAGGGATGTTAGCAGGTGAACAAGAGGGTGAACATTTGTCACACAAGGTCCCGACAGTTTGGGTTTCATAGCCACAAATGTTACAAGAGAAATCAGACATTTCTGAAATGGAATAGAACATTCCCTTATTCTGCTCTGAAAAATACCAAATAAAACATTTTATATCCCAGAATGTTTACTGAGAAAAAAAGCAAAAGAATTACATTAATTAATGTTTTCATTGACCTATACAAGAAGGCAAATAATGTTTGGTACAAATTATTCAGTGATCCATGTTTTTAGGTGATTTGTTTTCAGTGTATTTATGAATGGTAACCATATTAATGACAGCAAAATAAAGTTTGGAAATATCTTGACTGGTGATGTTGAAGAGCTGCCCTTACCTTGAGAGAGTCGATCTGCCTTCTAACCGTTATCGGGTCGGTTCCGATGGGGTCTTTGGTCATGTTCTTAAGGGAGCTCTCTGCGTCATGGAGCCAGTTCTTCATGTCATCCACCAGATCGCCGTACCTCTGCTGCTTCTCCACAACCTCCCGTAGCAGGTTGGTGTTTTCGGTGCCTTGGGCCTTCAGCTGGTCGAACCGCTTCGAGATGTCAGCCAGTTTGGAGTGGATGATGTTGGCCTCCGGGTCCTCGTGGAAGGACCGGGCAAACTGCCGTGGGAGAGCTGATTCACGGAATTCCTGGAGGTCGTGCCTGTAGACCTGGGACACAAACAAATATTTACAATTTTAATAATTAGTTTTGCTCCTTATATTAATTATATGAAGCAATCATCCAAATTGAGGAATATATACCTAAAGAATAACGACACCTAAAACAGGTAAGAGCTACTAGCATTTTTTATGTGACTCAAATTCCCATTCATACTTGAATTTCTAGCTAGTCACAATGCGAAGGCACTAATCAAGGCTGGGACGATGTGAAGTCCATCTATGTGCCTGTGCGCTGCCCTTGAGATTCATGCCCTTTCAGCCTATACAGTTAACCCAAACTGTTCATTTTGGCCTTGGTGTCCTCCAATTACAATGGATGAATGCACTGAAAATACTGGCCTGATTTACTAGGGTGCCAAAAGGAGTAATTTTTCCTTCTCAAACTTTAATTTTGTTGAATTTTTCCTCTCTGTAAATGTTTATCTACTAACCTTTGCTGAGTCCAGATATTTTTGGCCTCCCTTCACTACAAACTTAAGATCGGCAGCGTGTGCCATCACATCCTCTGTGAAGTTACGGATGGCATTGTACTGCTTCCTGACAGCGAGGGTCTCAGAACTCCTGGTGCTCAAGATGTCCTCCAGTGCTATCTCTGCCGTCTCAAGCCACATCTGGAAATCATCTATCTCCTCCTCCAACTTGGGCAGATCCTCAGATGCAAATTTGAGCTTGTTGGTCCGGGACTGCGTCTCGGAGCTCACTCTGTCAAAACGGTTACGGAGCTCGGAGAGTTTCTCTGTGACTCTGTTCTGTTCGTCAGATGGCAAGGTTTGTGAGTGCTGGCGGATGAGCTGTTGTGCATCCTGCAGTGACTGCAGGACTGGGTTCTGGTGATCTTGGACATCTTCATTAATGGCCTGGTAGAGAAGTGTAGAGAAGAGTCATAAACGACGAAACCAAAAGCCGACAGTCGCAAGTTTCCACACTCATGTAAACTCAACGCAGGAGAAAGATTTGGATACAGTTTATATGGGAGAGACCTGGGATTGGCCAGAAGGCTATCGCATTCCAATGGCTTGTCATTGCCATAGGTTTTTAAAAGGGTTTATTTGGGGTGCAGAAAGTAAGGGGTACCTAACATAAGTATTGAAATTTTCTGGATAACATGTGACAGTGTTCTAAAGCCTGGTCTTGAAAGCAAAATATTCTATCGATTCATCCTAGAACCCATTTTACATAGCAACAAATGACTGACATTACAAAAAATCTTGAATTAACAAAAACCTCCAATATTTTTTTTTTAAGTATTTGGTTTTGTTCATGATACACATCTGCATTTCAAATAATAACATGGCAACCAAATAATAACAAGGCAACCAAATATTAACATGGCAACCAAATAATAACATGGCAACCAAATATTCTATGGATTAATCCTGATTCAACCCTGGGCTTTTGATGGTGGGTTTGCTTACCTTGTGTTCCTGCTGTTGAAGTTTAAGTGCCTGGGACTGTTCCTTCAGGGGTTGACCTGCTCCCAGGGACCTCTCTGCCTGGCCTATCCATTCTATCATGATGTCCAAGCTGACATTGGCAGTGTCCAGACCCTCGTCAATGGCCCCCTGTAAACAGGTAAACAACTCTCACATCAAATAAGGTGCAAATATGCTAGACTGTTCAACTCATTTGCTGTTATATATCAAGAATTTCCTGTGGGAGGTTGTAAATTTGATTTCAGTGGTGTGTCTACAGTCTTTAACCCCACAAAGCATGGCTTAATAGGGACATGGATAGAGAAGAACACCCAGAGACCAAACAGAGTGAACCAAAGGACAGTTGTCCTAAAGACTGCCAAAACAAAGATGACAATTTCCATGCCAACAGAGAGTGGATGTCTCTATATTGGGTGTCACACAAAAGGGGAAAAGATCCCCAAATAAGAGACATCGCATTAGGATGGATTCTAGTGGTCAGGACTGGCTATTGGTGGTAGTAGTGGTTGAAAAAGATGTCCTTTCAAGAACCAATGTGCATATGTATTTCCCCTATGTCATGGAGCTTTGTAATTTCAATGTAATTATCACAATGGTATTAATATATCAGACTGATATTTTTCCCTTATAGGAATATACTCTTCCCTGGTTGTAAATGGTATCACCCATCTACTAACCTGTTCCACCTCTTCTGTCTTCAGTATCTCCAGAAGCTGTTGGGCTTCGTTCAGCCAGGTTGAGGATTTCACAGATACTTGTTCGAATTCCCCCCTCAGGTTGTTAGTCAGTGACTTCAACTTGTTCCGGAGGTCAGGGTTCAGGCGGTCTCGGTGCTCTCGCAGGAACTGTTCAGCGTTGTGGACAATTTCCAAGATGATTGGACGATAATCAGCCACTTCAGAGTGGACAGACTGAAAAATTCAGCAAAAGATTAACATTCAATCCGATTCAATGAGACCATAATCTATTATTTTGAGAGAAATTTAAAGGATGAAGACGCGCTCTTCCAAAAATGATTTTCACAACCATATCAAGGAACTTGTGATTGGAACACTAGCAGATTTCTAGCAGATTTGTGAATGAAACATACCAAGCTATTCCTTGAAGTTAAAATTGTGTTTGAAAGGTGGAGCACACTGTGGTTATTTTCTGTAATATTCAGGTACAATCTTTGCCGTTACTACCATGTTTGACGATCAGGTGCATGATAAGAAAGCAGACACATCTTATGATCATCTGAATGGAAGGTTGAAACTAAAAACTAAATCCCTAAAAACCATAACAACATATCTATAGCTATATATTTTATTGCCATTTTTTAAACAAAAGCCGACAGTCGCGAGTTTGCACACTCATGTAAACTCAACGCAGGAGAAAGATTTGGATACAGTATATATAGGAGAGACCTGGGATTGACCAGAAGGCTTTTAACATTCCATAGCTATATTTACAACATAATAACAAATCGCTTTTTCTGCTTCTTTTTCAAACATGTTGAGCTGAGATTGAACTTATTCATCCATATAATAAACTATGACAAAATTAAAATGTGAAAGAAACAAGACTGCTACAAGTCAAACTAAATGTGTCTTACGTGGAAAGCGTCCAATTCAAGAGAAAGAGTGCCAGCCTCCTGGCTGGTTGGTTTGCTTTCCTCCAATTTAGCGTTGACCGCAGTCACCCAGTCCCGCATATTCTGCAGGGCTTCAAGCTTCTCAGCGAAAAGACGGATGATGTGAAGGTCTTCCAGGGTGTCGGTCATTTGCCTCTCCAGAGCATCATAGCGTTGGTTGATGCCATCCAATTCTCTCTCCACTTCAGTGTCTTCTGCAAAACAAACGGACACAAAGTAGAGGAATATTAAATAAATTATTGGTGTCACTTAGGAAGACATTTCAAGGAGCATTACAATTTGGCAAGGTACTTTTTGCAGGGTCACAAAATGAATTTTATCACCCTTCCATTAAAACGTAGGTGACCAGCATATTTTTGACAAGAGTTGTTAACCAGCCCCTACCATGCAGCAAATGAGCTGAACAGTCTAGTAGATTCTTACATCTGTGACAAGAGTTGTTTACCCTTGACATCAAATTTGTTGTTCTTAACATTTCATATAAAAAACAAATTAAATAATAGGAAATACTGGAACTTTGAATCCTCAACTGACCTCCCTCTCTGAAGCTGCGGTCAGCTTCGATGTCTCTGCTAGGTCTCCGGACAGATTTCTTGGGCTCCCAGTCCGTCTGGAGGGTGGAGCCTACTTGGGAGGACCAGTAATGGCGACGTGAGTCCATAGCGGATTTGACATCCTGTAACATGTTATCCAGCGCTGCTCCGACCTTGTTCACTTCGACGATCTTTGGACGGTAGTCTGAAATCTCTCTTTGGAGAGGCTACAGAAACATTAATAATAAAATTACTTCTTAGTGAAAACTCCCCAAGAATGAAATGTACATAATTTGATTGACAGGCATTGTCGCTGTAGATTGCCAGAACAAATACCTGATATAAACAGTAAACACCACTGTGCTCTGATGTATAACTACATGGGTTTTCAGTCTTACTCCCCACAGCATTCCCACATGCCTTCTCACATCTGTGGTTGTCGTCCTCCATGACATTTAAATAAGTAGCTGTGATTACCATGATCCATTATGAGGTTTAATAATTATTTGTGATTACCCTGAGCTGTTGTATCTGGGCCTCCACAGCTCTGGTTTCTTGAACGCTCATGTCCAGTTTGCCGAGCTTGGATTCCATCCCATCAATCCAGTAGTTGACGTCTCTGACCTTGCCTTCATATTTTTTGGTCGCTGCCTGTCTATCATCCAGTTGTTGGGACCTTGAACAAACGCAATCATGTCATGAACACATTAAAGAAACACAATCATGAACACATTTCAAAGGGAATGGCCTATATTAGGTGATAGGTCAAAGGTTAACTCCTAAAGCCATATGATGTGCATATCTCAAAATGTGATTGTACACTGATGAAAACTGAATTACTATGTATATATGTCACAATGTCATTGTGAGTGAAAATCAACTGTTAATCACTGTCACAAGGGGATTGTGAGTGAATATGAACTGTGCAAATAACTGTGTACATGCCAAAATGTAATTGTGAATGAATATTAACTGTGAATATCTATGTATATGTAACAAAGTGTTTGCGAGTAACTATCAACAATGAATCACATTGTATATGTTGCATGGCCTAGACCTGGCCAGCAAATTACAAAGAACTGACCAGAACTGTGCTATTCAGACTTCTGATATAATAACAAGAGCAGATGAGCACATGGCTGTGCCAGCTGGCCAGTAAATTCACCCGAACTACCCATGAACTGGCCAACCCTCCAGGGTAAAATGTCACCCATTACAACTTTGTCACCCATTACAACTTCAATGTACCTCTTTGATAGGTCATCTTCTAGGGAGTTCCAGTTCTGTTCCAGGTTGCCAAGGACCGCAGCCACGAAGGAGACATCTCCAGCCTTGGAGTGGCCCAGCAGTTCGTCGCCTAGTTCGTGGACCTCATGGTACTGTCTCTTGTGGTTCTCTGCATCCTGGGAAATCTCCTGTCAAAAAGAAAGAAAACAATTACCACTTTAATAGTGCCTTTTTAATCGTTGTTTCAACTGAAACAGTGAAACTGTCAATATCTTACATGCCATGTTATGTAAGCCTTTATTAAGTGCAGAAATCAGAGGTTATCATAATTTTTTTAGAAGATTTGTCCATTAGCCTACTACTACAAGGCCCTGTTAATGTGTACCTATTCAGCTTAATCCTGCCATTGATTAATATGAAACCACTGCTAAAAATTTAAAACAGTAAAGGGTAGAAAACTGCAATGTGTATAAGAACTAAACGAGTCATATGTGACCATAAGGAGTGTGTACAGTAATGTATGGGTATTGTCTGGGCATTTTGTGGTGCCAGCACCTGTGGTGGGTGTCTTGGGAAGGGTACTGAAGATGGACAGACATACTGATATCCAAGGGTATTACATAGTCTCCCATATGCGTCAGATGAGTGCAAAAGGTACAACAATACCAAAGAGAATTTACTACTATACATAATAAATTACAAAGTGGTCATGCTATCCATGTAACTAGAGGTTCCACATGATTTACCGTGGTCATGCTATCCATGTAACTAGAGGTTCCTCACTGTTCATCAACACCAGGTACTTACATTCAGGACCTCATCCAGTTCAGGTATTTCACGGTCGTTGAAGTCTGCGCTCTCCAGTCTCTCCAAGAGAGGTATCAACCACTCCTCAAACTTGTCCAATTCTTTCTCCAAGTCGACTAGTTTGGCAGAGAGGGAGGTCAGCGTCTGCCCGTGGGAGTTGAGGTTCTTGGCCAGGGTACCAAACTGGGCCTGGAAGTTGTCCACCTTGGACTGGTAGATCTCTTGCTCCTGGGGTTGCAGGTTATGAATGGCTTGGTTGGCGGTTTGTAAAACGGACTGGATTGTGGGACGGTGGCTCTCAATGTCTTTCTCGAGGAGCTAGGGATATAATAATTCATCAAACATGGTTTTTATTTGTTGTATCAAAATGTCTATAGAATGTAGGTTTTTAGATTCAGAAATTGACTATATGATTTAGGATTTATTTATAGTTTTATTACACTACATGTGCAAAGTTATGTGAAAATCAAATGCTATGGATTAACCATTACATTCTTTAGGAAGACTGACCAGTTTCTAGCTTACCCTGTAGTCCACAACAGGGTTATAGCTTAACCTGTACTCCTGCTATTTATATATTTTTTGCTTTAAAAGAAAAAATTGCTAGAAACCCACATAGAAACCCCTGTAAAATTCTTCTAGCTAAAAATATTGTTGGCTGCTTTAAAAATGTTTATGTTAATTTAGTGAAAATAACTGGTTGGTGGTTGCCAAACAAACCCCCTCCCCCCAAAAAAAAAAAAACATATTTCTATTAAAAGCTTAAATTCTTGCTGATAAGTGTTAGGAAGATAGCATACTGCTGCTAGCATACTTGAGTTGAGAGTTTATTACCTTTCCTGAAGGCTTTATATCGCCCATTACAGCCCCATCCCCGAGCTGTAGGCAGTATGCATCAGTGAATTATGTACATAGATTTTCATTGGCTTTGCAAGCAGTTCACACCTCTCATGAGGACTGTGTTTACCTAAATTATTAGCTGCCTATATCTAATGGTAAAATCATTTAATGTTGGCACTATGACAAACTATGGACTGACTTTATATTAAAACGTCACACTAAAAGAAAAAGTCAAGAAAAAAATTGTGTGACTTTTGAGACAGACAACTAGGTTTAAACTTACCCTGTACTCTTACAGGTTTGGAGACATAACTAGGTTTAAGCTTACCCTGTACTCTTACAGGTTTGGATAAACACCTAGGTTTAAGCTTACCCTGTACTCTTGCAGGTTTGGAGGCAAAACTAGGTTTAAGCTTACCCTGTACTCTTGCAGGTTTTCAACCAAAGGCTCCTTCTTGACAACGATCACCGTCCCTTTCTCCATTCGTAAGAAGGCCTTCTCTTTCTCGTCCAACCAACGCAGCAAGGCATCCAAGCTGTCTTGGATGGACCGAGAATCAGCGAGGGCCTTCTCTAAAATGCTGAGCCGGTCCGCCAAATCGCCCTCCAACCCATTGTAACGCTGCACCACATCATCTGGAGGGGCAAATATATTATGCACCATCAATTGAATGCAAAATGGTAAAATGTAATCATCATCCTACAGTCAGAAGCAGGACTGATTATTGACAGATTAATTGTATTTTTCAATGTGTCACATATCTTATGTAATTGTCGAGCCACCTGTACCTGGGATCACAGACATTACTATTTCAGGAATCAATAATAATGTGAAGATGCTATTAATTTTAATACAATGTGTCCTCAAAAGACTGCTCTCACCCAAGAAAGAAAATCCCTACCCTAATGAGTTAACAGTCTAGCATGTTCTAACCAGTCTTACACATTTAATGTTATAATACAAATGTATGGAAAGGTGGTTTAAACTTGCAAGCTTTTTTTTTGGGGGTGGGGGGTGTCTTCTTTCAACACAAGTTACCATCGTATAAAATAAAGTAGGATGTAAATCAATATTAATTAAAATGAACAATTACAATAAAGCAGCCACCCATTTTATTTTTTATTTTAAAGCAGTTGCATGAACACAAAGCATGAAAAATTCAATCAAATGAGAATGATGCATATTTCCCCCTCCCCCCCTAAAAAATAATACATATATAAAAAATGAAAATGCTATTCAAACTTGGGTATGTTGTGTCCATGAGAGGCAGTAGCATTAATATGCACATGGTCCCACCTGCAGAAATGAATATTCATAAAATGAATAGAGATGAGAGAATGATACCAGTGAGTGAAAATGAAATCAGAAAGAGTACAAATTCTGTGTGCACCCCAAATATTAGCAAGCTCCAATACCAAACTAATAATGCAAGCTTGTAATGAAAATAAGGCCCACCCACAACAGCCAAAGCATTACTTGACCATACAGACTAGTGCCTGTTAATGAGGCCCACCCACAACAGCCAAAGCATTACTTGACCATACAGACTAGTGCCTGTTAATAAGGCCCACCCACAACAGCCAAAGCATTACTTGACCATACAGACTAGTGCCTGTTAATGAGGCCCACCCGCAACAGCCAAAGCATTACTTGACCATACAGACTAGTGCCTGTTAATAAGGCCCACCCACAACAGCCAAAGCATTTCTTGACCATTCAAACTAGTGCCTGTTAATAAGGCCCACCGACAACAGCCATGTTTTCATTCAGGAGAGATGATCATGCTTATTGTTTGATGGTAAGCAGCATATCAACAGTTCAAAACTATCATTCAACTTTAAGGGGATAAAACAAACTTGCATGGTTGAGCAGGTAGAGGTACAGGAAACCCAAGAGCATGCATGATTTGAAACAAGCATGAATAGCTTAACAAACTTAATTTCACATTTCTTGCTAATTTTCAAACTTTCAATTCAAACTTTTCCATTTCATCTCATGCCATTTAATATGTTTTTGGTGGAAGTTTATTAACATGCTAATTTCATTAATAAGCGTGCTACCTCCTTGATGTTTAAATGCTAATCCTTATCGCTGAGTTGCAATGTGACATGAAACCACAGTAGATGAAAGTGAACAGAGGAACAGCAGAAGCAAATTACACATGCTAAAAACCTCCACCAGTAGAAATAATGATCATGACTGAGAGAAGAGAAAGGACACATACCTGTGGTGCTGGTTACGTCCCTGTTTGTCTCGGGTTGGGCCTCGACCAAGTCCGAACCGGTCTCCCTCACCATCTCAACATCTCTGCCATGTAAAACCACGTCATCCTGAATCAGCTGCAATACCAAAGATGATATTACATTATATAATATCAAGGGTCCAGAACACTCAGAGACTATTAAGATTGAGTTGTGAAGGTTGTTCAAGCTACCGAGAGGTAGCTCCTTCAGCAAGCATGAGTACAATTATAATCTGATGGCCATATTTTTTTTTTTTTTAAGAGATCATGGATCCGGAAGACGAGGCAAGGAGGAGGGAGAGGCGAGACAAAAGGGCAGGAACGAGGAGCACGAGGCCGGGGGCAGACAAGAAGCCTGGGAGGGAGGAGACTATTAATTAAATGTTATTCAATTTCACTGTAGGAGTAGTATATGTTAACTGGTGAAAGAATTGTTTTTAAAATACTCTTGACTGTCTACAAAATTACATTCCAGGAAGAGTTGATCTTAGGTCTGGTAATGATGACCTGCTCCTTTTGAAAAGGCAGGATTCTAGATAGTCAAGTATTTTAGTCAGGTATTTTAGAAGTTTTTTGTACATATGGTTTTAGAGTATATTGAATTTCTTTTTGTACATTTCACTTTTATCGCATTTAATCAAGATATTTTAGAGGTTTCTAGTGTATTTTTAGTATTTTCTCTTTGGAGCGGTATGTGATGTAGTGAACATCACTATAGTGTTATTATTAACAGAAAGTCATTAAAGAAGGATCCCGAGATCCTTGGGTTAAAATGCTTAATGCAAACCATGATTATTTATCCAGCTTGATACAGGGATAAAATCAGGCTAACCTTGAGTTCATCGACCTGTCGCTGAATATTGATTGGCTCTGAGGAGATGGGTTCCTCCAAACAATGATCCAGTCGCTGACGGCAGTCGTCCAGCCAAACTGAGGTGGAGCCAACATTGTTGTTAAACAGGCGGTGTTTCTCTAGGAGAGAGCTCAGGAGGTTTGTGAAGTCATTCACACCTGCTCGCAGTCTATCGTACCGCTGGTTGGTGGTTGTGCGATGGTCGCGAATCAGGTTAGTCTCTGGGTTTTCTCTGAAGTTGCGGCTCACGTCTCGGGGTAGCACAGTGTCGCGGAAGTCTCCGAGTTCTTCGCGGTAGGTCTGAAAGAGGGAAAGGAAACAGGAAGAAAAATCAAAAGGTGTGAAAACTTTGAATGAAATGAATATAAATGAACAAGTATCAAAACAACTAGAAGCCTTTAAACCAGGGGCTAACATCAAAGGTTTAGTCTTTTATTACTGCACCAGAACATTGTAAACCATTGGTAAAATATCAGACAAACAATATCCTCATACAGAGAGCAGCTTTAGCCAAACCACTGGATGAGTGGGGACACTTACGAGGGGACAACCACTTGATGAGTGGGGACACTTACGAGGGGACAACCACTGGATGAGTGGGGACACTTAAGAGGGGACAACTACTGGATGAGTGGGGACACTTACGAGGGGACAACCACTGGATGAGTGGGGACACTT
>JAODFY010000019.1:41280-51846 GCA_027580055.1 Paracaudina chilensis | reverse complement strand
CTCTAGGATAAATCATGACACCATTCCCTCCCCCACAATAAGCTCCCTTCCCTCTCTAGGATAAATCATGACACCATACTTCTCCCACTGCCATGAGCTCCCTTCCCTCCCTAGAATAAATCATCACACCATTCCCTCCCCCACAATAAACTCCCTTCCCTCTCTAGGATAAATCATGACACCATTCCCTCCCCCACAATAAGCTCCCTTCCCTCTCTAGGATAAATCATGACACCATTCTTCTCCCATGGCCATGAGTTCCCTTCTGGCTGACAGGAATCATCATAAAGATTTCTCCATCCCCAACTTCCAAATCTTCATTCACCTGTTTCTGTCTCACTGTCCCCAACAGATCCTTCTTGAGGTGCATCACCAGCAGCTGCAGACTCCTCCTGCTCCTCGTCCTCTTTTGTCACCTCCCTTTCTTCTCCTGTCTCCTCTACTTCTTTCATCACCCCAGCCTCTTCGTTCATCTCCACTACCTCTTCACTCTCCTCAGATTGCTTTGCCTTCTCCTTCTCCTCTGGAGGGGGCACTTCTGATATAACCTGTGGCGACCCCCCTTCCTGCTCAGCAGAGGGGTTGATCATTACTCCAGCTGCCACCAATCCTGATAATACATTTTTGTCCGGTGCAACCTTTGGTAATACTTCTTCCTCATCACTCAGGTCAATAATCTCCATCACTACTTCGGGAGCTTCTCCAGATATCGTTGCAGTCTTCACTTTCTGTTTCTTTCTTTTGGGGTACCTGTAGCCCTTGTCCTCATCATCGGAAGCAATTTCCATGTCTGCCTCTCCAGCCTCTTCCGGTCTGATTTCCTTCTCTTCCTTGGCCCTCAACTCCTGTCAAGACAAAGAGAAGCCCAGTCTTAATTTTTGTAACAAACAAACCAGAGCACCAATGGAGAGAAGAGGCTCATCATGATCAATTCCAGTGATCAAAATGATCAAATGATTTCCAACAACTGGTCAACATCCATTTATGATGATAGCTGAAGCAAAAACTACCCCTAGCTGTCCTTATAATTCCTGCACATACATTATGGATCATCATATATTGATTGTTGGGTCATCAGAGTATTTACATAGCCGAGCTAGATTACATGACCTGTGCACAATAGATGTAAATTAATAATGTGCACATATCCTTTGGGAAATTTACCCTTGAGGGAAATTTACCCTTGAGGGAAATTTACCCTTATCCCCAGTTCATCAGTAACCAGTTACACCAACATGTACACAATCGTTTCTTAATTCAACTCTCACATGTGTGACAAATCTGCCCCCAGGGTTTATGTTATAGTGGCAGCCTCAAACCGGCGCTCAATTATTTCCCCCTACTAGTAGGTACCCATTATACACCTGGGTGAAGCGAGGCAGTCAAGATTAAGTGCAACAAACAAGATGATCTGGCCGGGAATCATACCTACAACAAACACGATGATCTGGCCGGGAATCATACCTGCAACAAACACGATGATCTGGCCGGGAATCTTACCAGCAACAAACACGATGATCTGGCTGGGAATCATACCAGCAACAAACACGATGATCTGGCCAGGAATCATACCAGCAACAAACACCATGATCTGGCCGGGAATCTTACCAGCAACAAACACGATGATCTGGCCGGGAATCATACCAGCAACCCTTGAATCACAAGCCGATGTCCTAACCAGCTGACCACCATGCTCTCTCATTTAAACATATGTTTTTGTTTCATAGCCATTTGGGGGTTAGATACGTTATATATTGTATTTAATTTTCTTGTTTCATGTTATACATTTTGTAATATGTATGGCTGACCTAAAGTTAAACTGCTGGCATTAACGAAACGAAACACCAAATCCATTGTATAGTTCACCCATCTTACCCCAAATTTTCCGCTAAAATAAAATATCTACTATAAAATGTAAGACACTGCGACCCATCTCACAATGCTTTATCTCCCTTCCAAACCATTTCCCCCCAAACAACAATGATATGAATATTCATTGAAAAATTCAACTGCCATACAACCAGTTTGGCAGTTTTTATCCTAGTTTGGATGTCCACAAGAAAGACAGGTGCACTTATGTGAAAGGTTGCTCATCAGTAAATCTGACAACATCTGACAAAATTAGACAATGCTAATTTCATTCCAAGAACCTTGTATTTCCGACACACAATTTGTTTTCTCAACATAAAGCATGTCGCAATTTCATTACATGTATCACTTCAAACTCCATTCACATTATTAAATTCCAACAAAATTCATACAAAATAGGATTAGTTTCTGATTAGTCTCCACTTACTGTTTCACTTTACCTTTAATTTTTAAACAGTAACCCACACCTACTTCACTCCCAAAGTGAAATTTCCAAATGTTTCACATGCCAATTCCAAAGTTCTGATGTTACAGGTACTGTATACAATTCTGGCCAAAGGGAATTTCACAGACAACAGAATAACATTTTGTGATTGGTCAAGCCCAATGCATGACAGCAAATGAGCTGATCAGTAGATTTTTAGCCTACTGGGGGTGAGAATTATTTACCTTAGGGACCAAATTTTGTATGTAGGTGGGGTGATAGTGTTTTGTCCTAGTTGAGCATAGGTCTCTTTTGTATTATGTCACATTAACACAGATAATTATGATTATAGACTACTCCAACAGCGTACAATTGTTGTATCGTTTGCAAGGCTGATTCAAGCATCCATGACATACAGACAGTAACATTCCCTGAGCTTCATTCATATTAGGAAATTGTAGAATAATTTAAAGATATTTCTTCCCGAGTATAAAAAAAATACTAAAAGAATAATCCTGTCAAAACTCATCATTTCTGACAAATAAGAGGAGAAAAAATTCAATGCAACTCTCGATAAAATATCCTTTTTGTTTGAATTTAAACTAATAAAACATATCTTACCTAAATATTAAACGTCCTTTCTCCACCTGAAATAAAGAAGTGTTAATCTTACCTCAATTACCTCGATCGGTCTTTTGATCAACCGTTGTTCGGGCAGTCTTATGCTGTGATGATATCATGGGGATTCATCCAGTCGAATGTTTCCTCAGAGTCAACCCTAAAAATGAAGTCTCGGATCCAAGCATATATGCAGGCCCGTCTACAGTAAATATATATAGATCACACAAGGACATGATATCATTTATTACATCAACACTCCTTACCTCTCATTGATCCATAGCTTTTCTCCTTACCTTTCCCCTCACATTTTCAGTTACATTTCCCTTGCCTGTTTTATTTCTACATTTTTACAAAATATTACAATTTAATAACAGAATTGTTACCAAATGGGGATTTATACTAAAGCAATAAGCCTAAGCAATTAAAAAAAGGATTCATTAGTCATGTCAAGGAAGAAAAAAATAAATAGGAAATGTAGTAAAGTTACTGAAGAGAAAAATGATCTAAATAGTTACAAGTGAAATAAAGCCATAGTTACCTTACTAAAACAAATAAAAGACGGATGTCTTTGGAGGATAAGATAGGTGTGTGAAGTGTAGGCTAGACTACCGGTGTTGATATCCCCTCTTAGCAGATAAGAATGACAAAACAGCCCAGGTTTGTACTGGTTGTCACAAGGAATAAATACCAACATTGCAATCTCTGGTGACCGCAGACAATTATTGATATCACCCTGGTGGACAAAGTGATGTGGCCACTCTTGTTTCACTTAAAGAATGAAAAACAATTAATATTCCCTAATTGCTTTAGACCAAATCTTGTTTAATTGGGAGGGGGGGGGGGGGGGCATTACCTTCAAAAACTATTTTTTACAGATTTTTTTCAGTGTGACCCATCTTCCATGTGACAATGGGAACAAACCTGAGGTGCCAAGTCATTTTAGTTAGGGCAAACTTTACCTTGACGGCATGGGTCCATTGGTCCAAACTTTTCCTCTGGGCTTTGCTGAAATGGTCCCAAACTTTTTTCTTAGATGCACTTGTAAAGACTTGTTCGACGAGAGTTACTGTTAGAGAGATACAATAGCTGCTCTTGTAAATGACCCCCTGCGTAACACATACCAACCATGAGCACACGACTCCTTCGACGTGATCCATAATAGGTCCTCGGAGTCTCTTCCTGCTTCATCTTAATTACCAACCGCATCTAATTCATCTCCTTCAATCACCTGGAGTCTGCTGCTGGACTTTCTGGGTGTTGCTACAGTTTATCCTTAATTTACTTCATTATACAGCTGTAGGTCTAAAATGATTACAATCACCATTCCAATTTGGTCCCATTCTCAGTGGCATCCCTGTTTGGCCTGACCCCCTCAGTACAATTCCTCAACACTGATATCCTTCTCACCTCTCACCCCCAGAGCTTTATGCAAAGCTGCAATTATTATGGTATTGTGGTTTCAATTAATATACAAACCATACAGAAAGCCAGCTACTTCCTTTTCCTATCTTATGAAACCATCTCACCATGTAAATACATCACAGCCGAACTTTAATTTTTCCTCTCAATAAAACATTCAAAAATATTCTACAACAATTGAATTCTCGAGATGACCCAACCCTTATGACCCAGTGAAGTGGGAAGTAGTGAAGATTGATAAGGTCACATAATAAATGGTACATGTGTGACGTAATCTGAGTGAATTGAAGGAAGGTGAAGAACAATCAATAATGTTCTACAACAATGGAATTCTCAGGATGACCCAGTGAAGTGGGAGTAGTGAGGATTGATAAGGTCACATAATACGTGTGACGTAATCTGAGTGAATTGAAGAACCAGCACATTGTACTACATTATACTATAGAAAGATTTAAAATGATTATAACCCTCTTCCCAAACTGATCCAATTCCCAGACATGTTCCCCTTTTCAGTTCAATCTTTTTCAAAACTGATACTCTCAACCCCAAAACATGATATTTGAAAGGATGTAGTATTACAAACTTGTGGTTTCAATTAATATACAATCCATTAAGGAGAAGCTAGTTACTTTCTTTGTTTCGTGAAACCACCTTATATTGTAGGGAGGACAAGAAATATCAGCCTCAACTCTGAGGATGCTGTTTCAGTTGATAGTATCCAACCATTTAAGCCAAGTAATGTCAATTCCTACCTCCATGTAATGATGCAAAGACATCTCTCCCAAACAAACCTCTCCCTAACATGCCATGAATTCTTCAGCTTAATGACCCAACTACTAAAAAAGAAATGTAAGGTGGACAGGGACACACCAGCGTCGCTATGTGGGGACGGACAAGTTTAAATGCCATACCTCTTAAAATATGCCACGATACATGTGTGACCTAACCCTACCTAGTAAAATGGCTGAGTGAATTGAAGAAATTGAACGAAATGATGCAAAGACATCACAGATTATCTGTTCCATTAGATTCTATGTACTGTTCTTCCACCTGCCTGAATACTTCCTCTACTAGAAGCTATATGTTATCCCTCCCCCCCCCCCCCACTTCACCCAAACTATCTCAACATACCCCATACTTAACATAAACATTAAAGATGTGGCTTGTGGTTTCAGTTGATATACAAACCAAATGAAACCAAGTAAACTACTCCATTTGATTCTACGTACTGTTCCTTCACCTGCCTGAATACTTCCTTCACATGAAGCTTTTATCTTAGTCCATCCCCACCACTCACTCAAACTATCCCAATGTACCCAACACTTCACCTTACCATTAGAGATCAGGCTTGTTGTTTCTCACATGGTCATGTGAAGATTCAACAAGGTAAAACTTCTCAAACTAGCCCACAAGAAATGTGGGACTCTTAAGAAAATGGCATAGTGAATTGGGGAAGACACTTTGTATCAGAGTCACCCTGATGAAGGTACCACTCCTATCTTGGTACCATATCGAACCAAGAAACATCACTCCTTACCACCATGTAAGTATGCAAAGACATCAAAGATCATCTCCCAAACCCCTCAAAAACATACCATGACACATTAATTCTCCAGATGTATGACCCAATTAAGAATGATAAAAAAAAGACCCTGTGAGTTGGACACATCAGCATCACCATGTAAGAATGGATCTGGTCTATATGGAAAACCTCTTAAAATATGAGACCGGCACTTTACCTAATTAAATGGTGATTTGAAAAGAGGACAATCTTTATCAGCATCAACCCAGAGAGAGATTGAACCATTCCCATCTTGTGGTTTCAGTTGACATACAAACCATATAAAACCAAGTAGCATCACTCTTACTACCCCATGTAAGGATACAAACAAAAATACAGAAGATCATGCCATGGAAACAAACCTCTCAAAATTATACCACATCACTTGAATTCTCCAGATGCATGATTCAATACTTATGACCCGGTTAAGCGGGTCACATCACTTGAATTCTCCAGATGCATGACCCAATTCCAGTTAAGCAGGTCACGTCAGCATTGCCATGTGAAGATGGACAGCGTTTAAAGTTCAACTGCTTAATTTAAAATATGCCACGTGTGACCTAACTCTAAGAAAATGGTTGAAGGGAGGGAGGGAGGTCAATTTGTATCAACATCATCCTGATGAATGTATCATTCTCATCTACTGTTTTTGCTTGATAATATATAAACCACTCAAAAAGACATGACACATGACACCTTCAGATGTATGTCCCCAAAAAAGATTCATTGAACTGGGTCAATAAGCACTGTCCTGTCAGAGGACTAGAGTTAATGTTGTCATCTTTTGATTTCAATTAATGATATATACAAACCGTATGAGAGCCAGGACTACTACAGCTGTTGTAGCTGCATCCTTGTTATATGAAACCACTGTGTGAGGCAAAGACATCACAAGACAACGTACATTACTATTCCAGACATATCCCTGAAAAAACATGCCAAGATGAAAGAAGAGTATGGACCACACAACCCTTTGCTGGTGAATTGATCTGCCACAGGGTCAGAAAGATTGGATTAGCAATGTTCTACTCAAGAATGATAATATGTTATTTTTTCCATGATAAGCTCATTGTTGCACAGAAACATGCCAGACATCACCAGACAAACTCCATTACTCTGCCAGACACATTCATGGTAACTCCCTCATCAACCTGAACACTGCTTCCACCTGAGGTGGTCATGAGGTGGTCATGACTCAGTCACACACCCACAAAAAATTACCACCACTAAAGATAAAAGTCATGGCTTGTTAATCACATTGGATGAAAATGCTGCCTTTGAATAACTGTCTGTCTGAACACTGCACCTTAGGTATAACCGGCACTCCAGTCATTACCCCCTCCCCACAGAAGATGAGGCTTGGTACTTACACTGCATGACAATGCTGCCTTTGGATGCTATGTACTGTTCCCGTGCCTGCCTGTATACTTCCTCCACTTGAACTTTCTGAATCTGTAATTTCTTCACATGACTATAAAAGTAATAAACCAAATTATGCTATAAGTAAGCATCTATCAAAACAAATCACTGATGTCTCTATACCGGCCCATAAAAAAACCACATTACAAACCACAGTAACAGAATGTATTCACATTAATAATAGCTAGGTTCAAGGATTAGTGGTTTTTTATCTTGATATTTTCCATTTATAAAGAAACAGATTCCCTGTGATTGGCATTTGGCGAAACAACAGTAAACATAGGGCAAAAAAAAAAAATGTTATGAGGAGTCTGAAAGGACTCCAGGGGAAAACCGATGAAAAAGTGGGCCTAAAAACCTAAATCCCTAACATTTGGTTGAACAGGAAGGATGAGTGTGACCACTACTATTCTAAAGACTTGCAAATTGCCAACAGTATTTTATATAAGGTAGTTTAAAGATGCACAACTATTGATTATGCTAGAAATCTGCTAGATTAATCAGCTCATTTGCTGCTAAGTTATGGGGATTCAGCTTTTTTTGGGCCAGAATTGTATACCTTTAAAAGTATGTGATATAAATTATTCAACCACTAGACATTGTACAGATGCTTAATTAAAATTAAAATGATTAAAAAAATCAATAGCTGAACAACCAAAAACAGTATTGTGACTATTTTTACTGGATTATTCTTTTCAGTGCAAAATATATTCATTCAGCATTCTTTATTGAATCTGTACATAATCTAACATGAATAAATCAATCATTTCTTCATGCTTAATTAATAGAAGTTAATCAAAAGTCGTTTCACATGAATTATTCACAAAATCAATACTAAATGACAATATCACAATTTTTTAATGTTCCATGCTATTTACATTGGATAGAAAGTAGCCCTTTTGCTGCTGCTCCCTTGATTTCTGGCAAATGACAATAAATTCACCCTTATTTTCTGATGTGCTTGGATATCACCCATTCAGGTGGTACCCTACCTCATGGGTTCTTCAGGTGGCACCCTACCTCATGGGTTCCTGAATGGAAGCCCACGGGCCTGATCTGGCCCACAGGATTATCCAATCCAGCCAGCCAAAAAAATTATGATAAAAAAAAAAGAGGGTTGAAAAGGATTTCTGGACATTGATCTTATAAACTACCTGTGCTCTGGGGAGGTGCTATTTCTGGCAATCTGGGGGATACTTTTCTTAACTTGAGCCCCAAGTTGATTCTCTGGATAAATAGCGTGGCCCACCCAATAAATTAAGAACCCGTGCCCTACCTATTTGTGAGTGAGATGAGGCGGTAGAACGAGTTGGCAGTTTTCTTGGTACAGTGCCCTCTCTCGAGCCAGGTGACCAGGATGTTAATAGATCCTGCAGCAGCATCGTCATCTGAAGGTCGTGAAGAAAAATATAATTGACATGACCCATATCTGACCCATATCATGACCCATATCTGACCCATATCATGACCCATATCATGACCCATATCTGTCACATAGAGTCAACAACCCTCCAATGCGCACTCCAATGAGTTCTTGTTTGCATATATTATGTATAAATACACTTGATCTGAGGTAAGTTCATGGTTGGTATGGACCTTCTGCATGATGTATATGATAGCTATTGCTTTTGTTAAAGTCAGATGTCATGTTTTCAGCAAGCTCATGAAGACATATCCATATCTCTGTGGGACTTAAAGGTGGGGGTGCTCATAGCAACACCTGCCAACATTCAATGAGGTTCATTTGCAAAAATTAAACACTTCCATTGAAGGTTTCAACTTTAAATGCAATTATAAACACTTAAAACAAGAACATTTTACCCTTATGTACATAACCGATGAATTAATGGGTTTTATGTAAAAACATAAGTTATGTGAATTTGCTACATGCCCCCCCCCTTTAATAGACCATCTTGCATGAAGTTCATTCTCTTATCTCATGAATTCACAAGCATACCATTGGACTAGAAAAAGTGAGTTGTGAAATGGGAACTGCAAAATCACGACTTCAAAAGGCAGGCACACAACATATTTTTTTCTGAATCCAAGACTTTCATCTTACCTTTCATTTTTTCGGTGACAGCATCCACAACTGCAGGCGAGAACTCTACTACTCTACTTTCTTGCTCGGCCAGTTGGTGCCGGAGCTGTCTGGCGATCCTGCGCTGTTCCAGCTCATATTCATAGAGGTCGAGCGGATTCTGTACGTAGTCTATGAGCATCCTGCCATTGAAGGGTGGAGTTTTTTTGCCGTTAACGCAAACATGCATACCTGATGAAAGGAAAGTGATGTTATAATTGGGGTTTCCGTAACCCTCTGCAACTGTAAACATCATCATTGGTTATAAATTTATAGTCTGGTTTATAAATTTTTACTCATTATCTGAGAGAATTCATTTGATTTGCATAATGAAAGCATCAGCTTAATTACAAGTAGCTTTATATTAAGTTCGGCAGAAAGGTATGATGCATAGTTTAAACTGCTACAATTATGGAAGACCATAAACTCTCGCCCTAATTGTTTTTATTTGTCTAAGCCCCATACATACAATCTGTATTATAAATTATAATCTTAACATCACAATAATACCCATTTTCCTTTTCCCCAAATTATAAACATTTATAACAATAAACTTCATTAACCGATTATTTTTTTGGAGTGGTGGTTTTGGCCAGGAGGGATAGGGGGATTTTTAACTGTCAGCTCACCATGGACTGAAAAAATGCGATCAACCGAATCTTGGTTGCAGAAACGGACTTGACAAAAGGGCCCGTTTGCCCGTTCAAATGATTCCACTCGCCCAGCAATCCTCTCGCAGACTTCCCTAACCATTTCTCCTGTGAACTCAAACGGGATTTCACTAGCTACAATCGTCTTACAGCCAACAGGTCTCTCACTGGGCATTGGGACAGCTGAAAATAAGAACACAGTTGAATGTGAGTATAATAGAGATAACAAGAGGATGGGTTAGGGCTTACACAATGGGGAATGGTTATATGGATGGGGAATGGTTATATGGATAGGGGAATGGGTATATGGATGGGGGAATGGTAAATATGGATGGGGGAGTGGTTATATGGATGTGGAATGGTTATATGGATGGGGAATGGTTATATGGATGGGGTAAAGGTTATATGGATGGGGGAATGGTTATATGGATGAGGGAATGGTTATATGGATGGGGGAGTGGTTATAGATGGGGGATTGGTTATATGGATGGGGGCAGGGCTGGAAAAAATATAAATTTCCCGG